>JAQGBT010000365.1:0-56134 GCA_034698585.1 Disparrhopalites patrizii
TACTGTGAATGTAGTGTTCTAAATGTGTGCTTGTATTGTGTATGTCATATGTAACAACAATTGGATCAATAAAAAAAGCAATATTAAAAATGCGAATTCAAATCGGAATTACATTCATATTTTTCAGTATTTTAATCGAAATTTGTATCCATATTTTTGTCAGAAAAATATTCTTTTGGGAATTGATAATTACGAATACATTCGGAAAAATTCGTATTCAAAAGATGACATTTGGATTCCGATACTTCATTGCTATTCGAAAATTCCTTCATTATATTGCTAATTCCTGCCTTCGGACACATTTTGTTTTTGCAAAATCAAGACATTGTCGCGATTATTTTTTCGCAGCACTAATTCACAGCACTGAGTAATGTAACCGTTTTGTTCGTAAAAGCATCGATTTTTGCAAAAACAGAGTTGCGGAATCAATTTTTGTAATTTTGTGTATTGACTTTGCGTTTATTTTAAGCTACAAGATATGCCAGATTGCATTACAAATACATTGCTAAAAGTATTCGAAACGTATTTGAACACGTATTCATATGTCTTACAATTAATATTTGAATAAAATTGTATTGAAATTAGAATTTGTATTTTAGATATCCGAAATTTAAATCTGTATTCATAATTAGGAAAAACACGTATTTTAATTCGAATTTTAATTCACTTTTTTCGGATGTCATTCTTTTGTCGTAAGCAATCAGTCCGTATACTTTTAAAATATTTAGTTCTTGTAATTCGTAATCCGATAATCCAGGATTAAAATCTGGATTACGGGAATTCGTAATTCAAATCTAGTGAGCCGATATTTCTTAAATAATCCGTACTTTAATCCTAATCTCGAATTTAATTAATCCGTCGGTGCCTTGAACATTTAGTAGTTGGTACTTATAAGCTATAATTTAGGTCCTAAAAATTCTTTATACGAGTCAAATCACTGATAACTTATCATACGACTTATATAGCAATTTATCACTTCAAGTTCAAGTGAGATATTCTACAAAAGATAAATCATTGGGGCGGTTAGCGGACAACTTAACACGACGTGGAAGCAGCCATCGGCCAACTTGGCCTTTGCTTCTGTTGTAAGATGGGAGAGTTTTCTTCTATGGCAGTCGCACACGTTGGAAAAAGGCATTAAAGGCCTGACTGCGGAGGTCAATTATGACTATTCTCCTGCTCACAGTTTCACAGCCAGCAAAGTGAGCGAACTTGTGAAAAAAGTGCACAACAATCATCACAAATAATAGTTTTCCCGAATAAAACAAGTGTTTGATAAAAGAAATTGAAAGTTGTAAATTTAAATTGTTTGTATTTAGCCTCAGAAATTTGGAATTCGTTCTTCAAATTTTATTTTTTCTATCCAGAATCAGCAATAAATTTCGTTTTCCCCTTGAATTGTGTTTTCTTTCCGAAGGAATTTCGTGTTTTCATTTGTAATTAATTGCGTTGATTATATTTCCGTTGGATATACCTGCTTTTTACTGTGTTGTTCCCGTTATATTTTCGTGGAAATTTCCTTCGTTTTGGAAATTGTATATATATATATTGATTTCGAAATTGTGTGTGGTTTTTGGCTGAATTTCAAAAGCGTTTTTCCTGGAGGTTTTATTGGGGTGTAAATAAGAAAAAAGAAGGAGAAAGTGTTATTTTTTTCCTTGGAGTGATTTACAAGGTTAATAGACGGGGAAATCTGGTGATTTTTACGGAAAAGGTAATTGGACTCTGGAGTTTCGCTTTTTTATTGGGCTTGAGTCAAGTTTGCTCCTTCAATTGCGCCATTCTGGGTTTCTTGCATTGTCATCGTTGTTTTGCAAAAGCTTTATTTTTATTTTTTTTGTTACGTGAATTTGTAATACTGCTTCGCTCTAGATTTTTTGGAGGATGTAGTAATCATTTGGAATGCTTGTGGATTGTGCAATTGTTTGTTTTTTAATTGTTTGAAATATTTCTAATGTATTGCTTTTTAGTTAACTAATTTGATCTGTAAAGAACTTGCTTGGTGGTGCGGACCGGTCCTGGGCTAATTTGGGATTTTGTGTCTTGTCGAACTTGAATATTGTCCTTTTTTGGATGTGGATGTAATTTCGAGGGTTTAATTCCGATCCCTGGATTCTTGTTGGTATTTTATTTATTTGGATAACTACTACTAATTTTGATCAATATAACAGAACGTAATTTTGGCTCACGTTTCAATGTTTGTTATTTAGTTTGGAATTTAGAAATTGCAAGTTGCGTTTTGGTTGTAAAAGTAATGTTCTAATTGTTGCCGTTGCGTAATCATATGATTCAATCCATTGATAATTTGTAACAATCAAAAGTTGTAGCGTTCAAGAATGTTGTTGATAGTGGCTTGTTAAGCGTAAAGTAATTGTCTGAAAGGCTGTACAAAAGTACAAATTTACTGTGGTGTTTACCAAAAGCAGAACCGCATTGTTCTTTAGTGACATTGTATTTACCTTAGTACTCCTGATTTATTAGGAAATACATAAAAAAAACGCTCTTTGAACGATAAAGTCGTTTCCAAAAACATAAATTTTTGACCAAGTGTTTACTGTGCGCATTAGTAAAATAGTTATTGATTATTATTATGCAGCTTTCTTCGGAAAAAGGAAATGAAGCATTTCCTATGAGTCATCATGGCTCAAAAATATTTACCAAATATTTGCACTTGTTGCTAAACTGGTTTTTAATGCAATTATAATGTACATATTTGGTTTATATTAATGCGATTGATCTTCATTCCTAAATAAAATTATATGGATCAACTCGTTAAAAATGCTTTCATAATTGGATGGGTGGAAACAAGATCTTAATCATTGTCATTAGATTGTTCTACCTTTTAATTCATAATTTGTGTCTTGACCTTGACATTGATGCTGCATGGTGTGTTAGTTAGGATTTATCAGTTTAATATAATAAATGTGCCAAAAAAAGGAATTTGTATATACATGTGTAAATGTGTACCAATAGTTTTATAGGTTCTTCAAAAAAAAGATGTTTGTCAGACGGATTTACTACATTCCTGTCGTTTCTTGAATGGTTTTAATTGCCTTTGCCTTTTGTTTGACAAATATACTTACTGAAGTTCATAATCGCGTCAATCCATTTTGCAGTTGCAAGAAAAGTGCAGCCGGCATTTGATAGTTGCTTCTGGAATGGATGAAGGCTAAAACTCCTAAAAGTCACTGTCAACTATTTTAAGGAAAGGAAGCTATGTCGGAGCTATTCTAAAAATAATAACCATTTAAACAGCCTTTCAGCCTTCACTTATATGTATAATAAGAATGTGTATGTTAAAAAAAATCGTTTGAGCAGATATAGAAACAGTTCTCTGTTCTCTATACGCATTGAATGTGTCGAGTACAAAGCCAAAATATTTTTTTTTCTTTCGTGTATTTAGTTTAAAGCATCCGGTGTTGTTACATTTAAAGAAAGTATTGCTTGCATATGCTAATTTTTTTATCCTTTGAAAAGCTTTACATATATACACATGATCACATGTATGGAACACAAAAAGAAAAAAATGGCACATTTTAAAGGACTACTCCTAACTGGACTCCTTGCTTGCCATAACTCAGCCAGTGATATACCAAAATAGCTTTTTAAGCGACAGTTAAGTAATATTTTTTTATTTCAATTTTTTGCAGAGCTCGGATACCAACGTTATTATTACTGTGTCTGTGTGTCTTCTCATCTGTTCTCTACACTGAAGGAAATTCTCTTATCCACTACCATAACGTACAGAAAATGATAACCTCCGGAGAAATATTTTTGTTCCTCTAAAAGGAAAAGTGTGAAGAGACAGAGAAATGAGTGTTTCTGGAGAGCCAAGCTTTCTTTTTCAATCCCAAAGCATTGTGAGTGGAAGTACAGCATTGAAGTTGCTGCAACATATTAGAAAACTATTACCTCCGCAAGATCAGCGCTAATACCGAATAAAAAAAGGTATTTTCTGGGGGAGAAGATGGAGGAGAGAAATGGAGCCATTGCGGATTATTTCGTGGTGGCTGGACTACCCGAAAATCCGGAGCCCGTGGATGAAGACTTGTGTGAGGGATTGAATCCCAATGAACATCATATAGACCCAATAACGGACATCGCTGTCATTTTTCCCGGACTTGGTGAACTTGTACCTCGAGGATACCATTGCATTGAAGAAACTCCAATGGGTAAATCACTTTTAATCCTGCTGAAAGTTTCCCACATTGTTATTATTTTTTCCGAATAAGTATATAGGTAGCTCTAAAGGCTGGGAGGAATCTACCACCGTAATCCCATAAGAACCTTGTCCTGTACTTTCATTTCCACCATTCTTAAAAGTATTGATTTCCAATTTTGTGGGGCAAAGTCTGATTTTTTGAATCGAAGTAGTAATAACAAACAAAGGGTGAAATCATTACCATCACACGTGATTGCATATTTTCTTCCATGGTGAACGTCCTTTGTCTCATCTCTCACTTTATATCAAAATTTTTTTTTTTTTGCGAAGACGTGAACAACGTGAGGAAATGATGGGATTCTCAAGGTTTCTAACGTTTAATGGGTGTTATTACACTTAAGTCATTTATCCCTGAGTCGAGTCCTCCACATTTAAAGTCGTTAGTGAGATTCCTGACGCTGTTATTTTCAGATTTTTTTGCACTTCCCCATTTATTACATGCGAAAATTGTACATCCAGTATGTGTGTAGGCTGGGGTAAACATCCATGACCGGTGAAATTTGATACGAGAGCAGAGTAATACATGTTGACAAGTTATTAGTAGAATTAAGAGAGTTAAGAAGATGTTATGAATGGTGAATAGAGTTCAAAATATGGGGATGTGTGAACGTAGTACAAAGTACTGCTTTAAAAGGGAAATTTAGTTTTTTTTATTTTCCATACCAATGTACTTGTGAGGTTCTTCTTTGGAAAGGAAATTTTGTGGTGTAATAGAGATAACCTTTTCTTGCGTTGGCTTTTATTCGTTATGTTTTTAAATGTCTCTCCGTCTCAGAATGTCCGAACTTTCTATATTTAATCTATAAGGTCTGTTGCATATCCCCACTTTTTTTTTGCCATTAAATTCTATTATATTTTTTCAGTATCGCTATTTGCCTTTTTTAGAAAACAAAAGTTGTATGAAATAGTGCGAAGTACATGAGATAAGCACAATCAACCGACTTTAGCCGTTATATGTATTTCATGGGCTAGAGGAAAAAGGAAGGAGTTCAAGTTCAGAGTCTGCAGTGGTCTAGAGCTGCAATGAGTCGGATCAACGTTCGCAGGTCCAGGTGTGCTTTTAATCCGAAGCACAACACACACCCAAGTGTGCTTACATTAGTTGAGGTGAATGCGCACCTGAGAATTGTGAGAAACAAGCATGATTAAATGATTACACGTGAATATGAAAGTAGCAAAGGTGTATGCAATGCCGCGACTGCAATTTTCCGCATGTCAATGTAATATTTAGAGTTGCTGTCCTTCATGTTGTACAGGAGTTGTAATTATTTTTGAGAGTTGGATCACCTTTTATCTCCATCTTGGCAGATATACTCGTAGACTCTAAATTTATGCATAGCTTTCATTCATTATTTTTATGGGTGTGTGTGAAGTGAAGGTCGTGGTCAAACGTCGTGAATGCTTGTGACTTGTGAATTTTCTTTAGTTTAGAGAACTTCGAGCTTCTAGACTGTTCATGTAATCGTAAAAAAAAAAAAGGGGGGGTTTGTTTTTTTTTCTGTAAGAAAACGTGGTGAAATGACAATTAGGCTTCTGTCTATAAAATCATGTTTTATTGCTGATGCGTCACGGAGTTGGGATGCGATAAAAATGTCTTTGCTAATAGGTTCATAAATAGGAATTGTAAGTTCAGATTCACACGCTTTTACCCATATTTATCGGAACGACACGTTATGCACGTAGTCTGGAAAAGTTTTGTTTTTATGCATGTCTTTCTCATGATTCCTGTAATCATCGGAGGTTTTATTGCATGTAGGTAGTTTCACCAGTTTCTGCTCTAAAAACAGGTTCCCATTCCCCTGGAAAAAGACAGTCGGGAAGTGCACATGTACTTTAATATTTATTATTTATGGAACGCGATGGCACAGTTGCTTTTAGTGTCATACAAGGGGGAGATTGGACTTGATGAGAAATAAACAAATATTGTCAACTAAGAGCTTCTCTTTATGTGAACGTAATTGAAGGGTGGCCTTTTTCTTGCAATAACAGCAGCATGCTCCTTTCTCCTGTAATCGCAAAGGTTTTCATTCACATGTCTAAAGACTTTTTTTTCTTTTTTTGACACGAACAGGCTATCCTGCCAATTTGAACAGTGGAAGTATACGAAGTCCCGTGGTGTATTTGTGCTACAAACGGGGGAAGGATCAGCCACCGCTGGTTGATATTGGGTAAGATATGCGCGTTAATATTATCGTTGTCGTGCAAGCATCCTGTGAAAAAGTGCATTATGGCCATTATGGGCTTTGGAGTTAATTTTAAACCTTTTTTCTGGGAAACGGAAACCTATTGATGATGTAGAAGAGGCTAACTCCATTATTGAGCCTTAATCCCATTTTTTCACATATTATATGCAAGTATGCATGTTTATATGCATTTAAATAATTTTACAGTGATTAATCAAACTCGATGTGTCTTTCCCCTTTTCTCGGCTTGTACGAGTCAATGTCAAAGTGAGAGACAACCATATCTCTTTCCGCTACCACTGATAATGCATATGTTTCGCTGGAATGACCTTTTTGTTTCTCTCTTTTAACTTGAGAAAGTTTTGTATTTAAAAGCGTTTAAAAATTATATGTTAAATGCACTGCTACAAATACGAATTCCTTGTGCCTCTATTTTACCTTCATAATTTTTATTTTTCATAAAGACCAAACCGTAGTCAAAGTTCAAATATTGAACTCCGGAAGTCCTACATTAAATATGAACTTAAAACGTGACACAGGAAGCGATTAATATTGCTTGCTGTACATAAGAATTATAAGTTCCGATTATGTTGTAAAGTAAAAACTGATATTGCTTGTTTTACAGGGTTATGTATGAAGGGAAAGAGCGGCTACTAGCAGATGCGGAGGTTGTAATTTCCACACCGGAGGGTAGGCCAGCCAATGTTAATAATACAAGTGCAAAAACCTTTCTAACATATCGAAGAGCCCAGAAAAACATGCCGTGCAATGAACTGGTTGTGACGGATATATGTGTCATCATCCAGAACAAAGGAGAAAGGCCTCCTCATGCATTTTGTCTCATAATGAAAAATCTTAATAAGGGCATGGTGAGTTATTTCTGTTGACGTAAATAGTGTCTGTCAATGTCATCTATGTGTCGGTTTGTTGATCCTCAGGTTGCTTAATTACTTTTGGAATTCAGATCAGTTGGAGAAAATTAATTCCGTGATATTATTTTTTCAGATGGGTTGTGATGTTTACCTGTGTTATAAAAAGTCAATGAATCGCCCGCCATTGATAGCCTATAAAGCGGATGTACTACATCGCTATCCTCCTGTGGACAGAAGAGGATTTCCTTTTCCATCATCCGTAGCCATGTTTTGCATGCCAATGTGTGCGACTATTGAATGCTGGCCTAGAATTGCTACTCAGCCCCGACCTGTTTTTTCCACCTATGCATTGACAGTGGCTGATGCTACAGAAAAAATATATGGAGCGGCTGTAATATTTTACGAAAAGTTTCCTGAAGAGAAATTAACAGAACAACAGAAAGAACTACTTGGTGTTGATAAGCCGGGAGATCAAAATTCTAAGAGTGTTCATGTGAATAAGTGCATTTGTTTACTTTCGCATTACCCTTTCTTTGACAGCTTTAAAACGTTTTTATATTACCTTAATAATATGTGCCGTTCCGGTAATCACGAAGTTCCGATTGAAAGGTAATCTTGAAATAATACAACTTTAGTGTGTATTCCTTTTTCTCATAGCTCAGATAATAGTTAAATATCGGATCATTGCTTTGTTTGCAGATACATATCTCATCTTTTGGAAGAAGTACCATTTCCATCTCCGTCAAGGCCACATATTCTTTGGCAACTTTCCCCTACTCAAAGTGTTCTTATGGCCCATCAACATGATTCTCCTTTTCCAAAAAGGTGCAGTCTTACGTACATTAATGGCACAATTTTTGGATGTATAATTTTTGCACAACCTTGAATTTGAAAGAAGTATGAATGCCAAAGTTTCACTAATACGCGTTTGTCTTGTTTAGTGGGGCTTCCTTCCGGTACATGTTGAGTAATCTAGGCCCAGAAAATTGTCTCTTGGTGCTTCTTCTTCTCCTAACTGAACAAAAAACTCTGATACATTCACTACGTCCTGACGTTCTTACTGCTGTTGTTGAAGCTGTTTCAATTGTGAGTACAATCTGTTGTACTCTTATAACTGGCAGAGACACATGCATGTTCTTTGAAAAGTCCCTGGATAATTCGTCTGCTTACAGTTTTGCAACAATTGCATGGCATGTTCTTAATTTGCTTACGATAAATAATAACATTATCACTTTTATGTTGTTTTATGCCGTGAACAGATCATTTTCCCTTTCCACTGGCAATGTCCCTACATTCCATTGTGTCCACTTGGATTGTGCACCGTTCTACAAGCACCTGTTCCCTTTCTAGTGGGGGTTGATTCAAGATTTTTTGATTTATATGAACTACCCTCTGACGTAACATGCGTTGATTTGGACACAAACACAATCACAGTGTAAGTTGAAGTTATCAACTTTTATTTCGTACTCTTCTTATATTTTTTTACTTCAAAAGTCTCTATTGTTGCAAGTTAGATTATTGTAATTGTTAGTATCATATGCCGTGTTTTATTGTGCAGGAGCGAAGATAAGCGTAACTTGTTGAATGTGAAGTTGCTGGTGAAGAAACCTGCGCGGATATTAAAGCATGCTTTAGAAAATTTGCAAGAAAAAATTTACTTCCTGGGAAAAACTCAAGCAAGAAGTAGGGCGGAAGCACATGACAATATTTTCGAATTGGAGTTTCAATTGAAAAGGCGCGAAGTGAGTACATTCGTTATCTAGCTGAATCATTTGTTTGCTTGTTGGTGAAAAAATGGAGAAAATTTCATTAATATGCTTTATGAATTTGGGAATAGCGCATGTTGGAGCTGGAAATCCAGGAAGCATTTCTTCGGTTCATGACTAGTGTCTTGAAGGGGTACAGAACGTTTCTTTTGCCCATCACCAAAGCTCCGACCGTTGGAGCAACCGATGCATCATCATTGTTTGACTTCCAGGTAATATTCATATTCAGCATTGCAAATTTCTAATGTCACCACATTAGATTTCCATCTCATATTTTACAGTTTACTACATTTTCGGGTTGATTTTTGTGCCAGCTTTCAAGCTTTAAGAATTTTGAAAAGTAATTAAAAATATGTTATAGGGATTTCTTCGTACCAGAGACAAGAATTATCACAAATTTTATCAGCTGATGCTGCGTACACAGATGTTCATCCGGTTTATAGAAGAGCGGTCGTTTGTGTCAGATCTTGACACAGGTCTGGCTTTCTTCGACGAGTGTGTGGACAGGGTAATATATTCATTAATATTACTATCGTAACAGGACCACTGAATTACGCATGCTATCCCCTGGGGGTGTTGTCAGTGGTTGCCAGCTAATATGGCCTTTCCATTTATAGATTGCCCAAGATGACAGCGAAACCCTTCGTCTCATTGACCTAAATGAAGGCAACCAAAGCGATCGCACAGTTTATGTGATGCCACCAGAGCCCATTGGTCTTCCTCCAAATGCTACTTACTCTTATAATTCAGTATTTAGATTGAACGAAAGCCTTTTCGGTAGTGTGAAGTTAAAATCCAACTCTCTGGACAAATTTTTACAACGAAATGACCTTTCCGTTCCTGGAAGTCCCGTCGCCAGAAGAACTAAGCAGGAAATTAGATCAGCTCAAGTAAATGCTAGAAAATATTCCGAAAGTCCAATGCAGTGGGCAAAGTATTTGATGTCAACTTGTTACAGGTAGAATTAATAATGAAATAATAATTGGTTCATTTATGGTATTCTTAATTTTGATTATATTTGATGTAATGTATAACATTTGAATATTGTTTTTGCAGCTTGTGGTTTATACATCTACCAAGTTATTTAATGATGTCTTCATCAAAGCACATGGCATTGTGTTTGGCATATGAAATGCTGGTAAGAATGGCTAAAACACGAATCCAGCCGGCAGATGAAGTGTGCTACAGGGTTGTAATGCAGTTGTGCGGGTTGTACAGTCAACCGGTTGTGGCTGTAAAGGTAATTACTTATTATGAAACACTTATTGTTCTTCAACACATACACATAGAAAAGCATGCACTCGGTGAGTGATAAGGAAAGAAACCATAATATTTGATCTCTGTTTATTAGGTTTTGTTTGAAATGAAACGTTGCGGGGTAACACCGAATGCCATCACTTACGGTTTCTACAATAAAGCGGTGCTTGAAGCTCAGTGGCCATCAAATGTATCCAATTCCAGCCAGTTAATGTGGAATAAACTAAGGTGAGCAGTTAAGACATCTGTGTGTGTGTACTGTGTACTTCCTCATTTGTTTATTTTGAACGCTAGAAAAGGCGATTGCATAACATGAACTCCATGATTTCAGGAATGTGATCGACGGCGTAGCGCGTTTCCGAGCAGCTGGTCGACTAAAGAATCGCCAGTTGTCCCAGTCCACCGATGACATAGATCGTGTTTCCACGGGAAGTGGTGCATCAGTTGATTCTCAAAGTCAAGGCAAACTGATGGCTCAGAAATTTGCAACCATGGGAAATACTGTTGATGGTTCTACAGTTGGTAGACCACAGGAGCCCATGATTCAGGAAGGTATCCCAACAAGGATAAGTTCTTCGTCGGACGTAGGTTACGCTTCTATGAATGAACAAAAAGTAACAGATACAGAAACGGAACCTGAACAAGAAGATGATCCCACTTGTGTGATCAACGGGGAAACACCTGCACAAAACAATAAGGTCGGGAGATTTTGGGGCAAAATGGGTCAGAGTTTAGACCATTGGGTTAAATCGGGGGTTAGTGGACTGGCTTCTGTTGCTGCTCTTGCCAGTGACACTTCCTATTACAGTCCAGGAGGTCTCATAATGAGTGGTTACCGAGGAGATTTTTCATCTAGAGAAGAGGAAGCTGAGGTGGATGGTTACGACTTGAACCAGGATAGGATGACAGCGTCTCGACGTCTTGATTTTAATGGGGAATCAGGGGAGGATTCTAAAAGCGATCAATTACGGCTTTTGAGATCTGTCAGTTTTGGAAACGATACTCAAATTATGAGTAAATTGAAAGAATTAAAGCAAGACATGGTTAAAGCTAATGGGGAAGAAAAACGTGCATCCCCTCTTGCTGCCCTACAGCCCGAGCCCGCATCAAATAGAAAAGCAAAAAGAAGTGGTAGTGAAGAATCTAATGGTTCATTGGAAACTAGAGTGAATCAGTTTTACGAGTCACCTTCTCCTGATAAGAGTCATTCCACTCCGTCAAGAGATGTTACTCCCGTGGAGGAGGAGCGTTCTGGTGCTGGAAATGATGATTTCGGTTTAGCATTGCTCACCCCTATCCCCAAGTCTCCATCGATTCAGATAAGATCACGCGATAATTCGCTGAAGGATATTTCGCCTTGCAGCCCCGCAAGAACACCAGTTACCCAAAATGATCCTTTAGGTGCTTTGAGTCACCCAACCACTCCTGAGCATGGCTCCAAAAACCCCCCAGCTGGCAGTCGGGCATCGCCTAAGAGAGCCTGCAGTGAAGGTTTCATTGGACATATGCTCACTCCTCCCCGAGTTACTGGAGGGGGTCACAATGGAGGAAAGGATTTATCAGGAAGTGGAGCAGCATCGAAATCTTTTCATCGTTCGTCAACATTACCGAACTACTCATTAATTATGGGTGAATCCAATGGAATTGGTTCTCCGGGCTTAGATGATAAAAATTTAGCATCGTTGTCAAATATGAGTGGTGGTAGTACGAGCAATGTCGTTTCCAGCATATCAACGTTTAGTTCCAGTTTGAAAAATCCCTTTGGGTGAGTTTGAGAATTGCTATCTACTCTATCGCTTGCTGTGCACAAGTTCTTTGCAGTACGGATTACTGCTTAAGTGTTTAATATACATACGTATTAAAAGCTTGGGTGATATTTGATATGCAAAAAATGTTTTAATTTTCAGTCGGTACAGTCCGGCCAGACTAAGTCTCCGAAAAGCTGGAACATCGTTGATCGAATCTACGATAGGAAATAAAAAGGCTGAAGCATTTATGGAGGGATTTAACCAGTTCAAATCTGTAGCTGCGGTGACAGCGAAGAAGAAATTAGATGAATTCAAGGAGGCTATTGCTACAAATAGCTACCCTGTTGGAAGAAATGGACCTTTGGGGTGAGCATGAGAGAAATATTATTAGCATTGCTTTTTTTATAAAACGATAATTTTCACGTTTTAAAAACGTTAGGGGTGCTGATGATTACCGGGATGTCAGTGACGGTACTGATTGGGATGGGAATGAAGCCGGAGATCAGTGGGCGGCTGTTTCTGAGTCATACCTGGATCAGATATTGACCGCTGATGTTTCTGCACGTGCCAGCTTTGCAAGTGCTGCTGAAATAGGACCTAGTCATGGTAACTATACGTTTTTTAAATACCTTCGGGCATTTTTCCGCTGCATCTACTTTGTATAAGTTTGCAAGACTTAAATGCAACAATTTATGTTAACAAATTGCTCATACGTTTGATCCAATTCATTATTCAGTAATGATAATGACTGACTTTTTGACTTAATTGTTTCTATTCCACAGATGATACACCACTATCAAGTTCTGTGCAATCGCTACTTTTCCAAGCTGCTGAGAGCTCCAAAATTTCAGGAGTAAACAGGAAAGAACAGCCACCGGTTGGACTAAAAATTTGTATGACCACGTGTTCACTGTGTCATAACTGTGATTCGTTACTGTTCGACGAGGAAATCATGGCTGGTTGGACCGCTGAGGATTCTAATCTCAACACTAAGTACGTTCTGTAGTAATTGAAAGCAAAATTACTTTTCAGATACAAATCCTTATCACAACAGCTCAACAGCTGTAGTTTTTGCGTCACTCATTCAACACCATCTCTGGATTAGCTGACAGCCAATGTTTTAATGAAAGCAGACTGAATATTTTGACATCAATAATTATAGGTCAAATGAAGAGAATGAGTACATGAATTGTATCTGTTTTCGGCAAGAGTAAATGTAAATACTCTTCCCTCTGAATCCATGTAACCGAATCCAAGCAGAGAAACAAAAGCTATAAAAGGGAGGGAGGAATGAGGACTACAGAAGTCAGCAGTGCGGAGATCGATTGAGTATCTTCTCCAGCATCTTCTGTTTTTCCTCACCTTCCTCAATATGTTCTTCCTTAAGCATTCGCTCGCCTTGATGAGAATTAATTAATGATTAATAATTAATTGAATACATTGGTGTTTTCAGGTGTCCTCACTGTAAGAAATGGGAAGTGCCATTTTTGGAAGTTACTGTAAAAGATTTCCGACATTATCCTATGACATTATTCATTCCGTCAGAAATTCCTCTTACATCAGCGCCTAGTGTGGAAAGCATGAGCAGTGCTAATCGTTCCCGGAGGACATCATTTGCCAAGCACACAGCGAATCTTGCCAACAGCAGACAATTAATAGTTGAGTCTTCTGAGGTTGAGGCTACAGACGAAGGCAATACTGGAGTTAGCTCAGCAGGTATTAACTCAACCAAAGCTGAGGACACTCAAAACGCAGCCGACACCCTGAAAGTAAATGGAGAATTGCCCACATCAGATCCTTTAGGTGTGTTGGCTGAAAGAAGTCGTCGAAGCAGTCCTGAACCAGAAGTTTCTCTTCCCTCTCTTGCGTCTCAATTACTAGCAGTGCCTGGAAGTGATGAAAACAAAGCTCCTGCAAAATCAAATCAAATTCCCTCGCAGATATTAGATGGAACAGAGATTGAACCTGTAATTGTACCCTACCTCAGTCCTTTAGTATTGCGGAAAGAGTTAGAAATTGTTTTGGAAGATGAAGGCGATTCTTGTCTAACACAATGTCGATTTGTGGACGAGCACCCGATTATTTACTGGAATTTGGTGAGTAGTACCTACATCCAACATCCTGTTTCAGACTGCCTAAAATATTATTATTCCACGAAATTCGAAGCTCATTTGTGCAATTAGCATACATTTAAACTAATATGATGTTTCTCTACTATCAGGTTTGGTTTTTCCACCGTGCTAACTTGACAAGTCACCTGAAAGGCTTAACATTGCTCGCCAAATCTATAAAGCCGACTAAGAATGTTCCTAAGTATGACATTGTTTCCAACGAATTGTTGCTCGAGGAAGTTGAGTCATTTAAAGTACACGAATCGTGGGAGAGTGCAGATCATAGAATTGTATCAGTATCTTGTAAGTGGGACAATTCTAAATTTCACAATCAGTTCGGGGAACCATTGTACGTGCAACATATCAACATGCAGAGGGAACAGGAAAGTGGAAGCGTTAAGACTGAAGAAGAAAATAAGAATGAAAAGCGAGATATGAGTTACACGGCTAAGTAAGGGTCATTGAAAAAAATACGAATCTAATTCGCTCTGGCACATAAGGCATTGAATTACATGTATTAAGAAATATTTATTTTTTTGCAGATTGATGTCCGACATATTGAAGTCAGTGCAGCGAAATCAACTGCTTCAAATTTGTCCGCAACTTCTTCATCATTATCATAAGATTGGAGGAGCTCGGCATTATCCTGCTTATCGAGATATTTTATTTTTGGCTCTTACTGCTGGCAGTAAGGAGTCATTTGATGCCTGTAAGATATTAAGTTTTAGTAGTTAAAAAATGTTGTGCACTTTGCTTGTTTTTGATTGATGGTGTCGTCCACAACTTGTAAATCCTTACAACGTCATTTGTTTTTTATTTTAGACGGATATGGGTTCGACCGCGATTACAGAGATGTTTATAGTCGCTTCCGAAATTCAGAAGAATTTGAGTCGATGGAAGTTGGGGATACGCCTCCTTCGGATGCAGCGATATTCTGCAGAAAATTCTTTCGCGACTTAGAAATTCCATAAGCTATAGTGGCTTGCAATATTACGTTAATTTTGGTTTTATACATACCTAGATCATATATAATTATATAGATGCACAAACTACTTCAATAATTTGAATTTCTAGTTCCGTATACTACATTTGTGTAATGAAAAACGACATTCACGCAAAATGTATATTATAATGATGTCAAAAACTTATTTTTCTCAATCATTTGTATGCATGTAGATACCGTAAAAATGTAAGTTTCGCGTAAGAGTTTTTAATTATTATTTGAAATGCCTTTAATACGAAATCATTAAATTTTTGTACTGACTTGTGTTCCCTGAGTAGAGTATAGATTAATTTTGTACGAGTTCCTGTTTTCTTTCTCTATGAAAAACTACGACTTAATAATTGGTAGATACGTAAGTAATTACGATCACGGTAGATTTTTTTTATTTCGAAGAGTAGAATTCATGTAAAATGTTACAGGTGTATTATTTTTGTTTCTAAAGTTTATAGTTACTAAATTACTTTGTGAATTAAATTATGCTGCTGCATTCGGAAACACCAGTGGTGTTTCACCTACCTCAATGGATAGGAAACACTCTATTTTTAATGTTTATGGTCCTCAGACTATTAACAAAAAGTTTATAAGGAAAAGTAGTTATTATATGCCGTGGAATATGATCTCCAAATGGCTGAGTATCGGCTGTTAAAATACTTGCTTATACATATACATATATGATTCTTCAAAATACGGAAAAGCAATATCTGTGAGTAGAATTCTTTCATGTGTTGTCAACAATGTAAAAAGCATATCCATTTAACACTGAACTCATCTAAATGAAAAAAAAAATCATTAGTTCGTTTGTACCTCCGAAATGGAGATATTCTATTAGAAAGAAGGTTCTGCCTGTAGTAGTCCATGTCCATACCCAAAGATTACCAATAACCATCGAATAGTATCGGTTCTCAAACAAATACTTGTAATTTCCTTGAGATCTTTAGCTTACCTATTTGACAAAACAAATTATGTAGTGTGTAATTTTGTTTTTACTGGAAATATGTTTCCACAACTTAATTTCAAGGCAACAAGGAATGATCCTTGTCATGCAATAGTTTTTTAAGTTCGTCTTCATTTTCAAGTCCAAAAATTTAAGATAAAGTCACACAAACAAAAAATGAAGAACTTTTAGTGCAGTCTATGACTGTGACATTGACATATTGTAATACTTGTTAAATAATTGCAGGTTATTATTGCTAATTTAATTAAAGGTAAACAATCATGAATGCCTTCGACTCTATGGGACATTATGGACAATATTGGTACGAAAATAAGTGCATTTAACGTAGACAAGCTAGTGAATTCGAACTAATAGTACATATATAATAATAATTAATAACAATAAATGGTCGCAAGGTTTATTATAGTGAGCCGCACGAACACTATCGAAAAATGTATGTTCTGTGTTTCTTACGAAACGTGATCAGTTTAGACTTTTTGGGACAGGTGGACTCCCAACACAGTGTGTACTTTGAAATAATAATAGTAGCACGAGAAGGTTGTCTCCGACTCTGTTGCTCTATAATAATTATGCCTTGTTTCGGAAGGATTCATCTTCAAAAATGTAATAATAATTATTAATACTAATGCATATGTAACTAATACAATTTGTGTTGATTGTGCGTGTGAATGTTGACCACACGGCTGTGTCGTTGTGTCTATACTCTGGATAACTTCTCAGTATGACTTTGTGCTCTTTATTCCTTATAACAAAAGAATCCGTCGAATTTGAAGAACGAAAGGACGAAATTGTGCTTTTGCTTTCGTCGCTGAACAAATTAATGATGAATAAAAAAGCTGGGAAAAACTTTAATTTCTAAGTCTTGGGAAGTTATTTTTCAATTGTGCTGTGCGTGACAGCAAGATTGTCCCTTCACTGCAAACATGCACCATAAAAAGCAGTACGAGTCTTGTGCACTATTCTGACAGACAGGCAGATACCTAGTCATAATTTCCAATGACATTTTAATGCTTATTTACATGTAAATTCAACAGCACACTTTTACTGATTTAATTGTATGAGAAAGGACATTGTTATCCGACACCACTTGCTTCCACCATTGCATCCACAATCTAATAAAATTAAATGTCTTGTCCCTTCTGTATAAGTATACCCCCTATAATTTGTAAGATTAATTACGAGAGGAGAGATTCCAATTGGCTGGAGCATTAGCCTTGCCTAATTATGAAGTCAGAGGGAGAGATGCTGTATTTGTCCCTCGGATTTGGTCCATAAAATGAATCATTCCTACGTAATTTTACACAAGGAATTGAAACAATAAAAAATAATAATACATTTTCGTGATACACAGCTTTCCATGATTTCCAAAGGGAAAATTTTAGTCTTTATTGATTATTTATTACATTTAAATTCAACCTCGCAACTGTAGAACATTTACAATTACAATAACTCATGCGAAACTACACAACGGCAACTCTTTTAATCTACACACATTTAACACTTTGTATTCCTGGAACCAACTACCATAATTTTTTTTTTTTTACTATTATTAATTACCTTGAATCCCCACTCAAGATTTAGAGGGCTTCACTACACACTTACCTTTAAGATTGATTAAATTCATCTGGATATAGTACGCAACTTTTTAGGCGTCAGTAATTTCTAATTTGTACACCATTCGTAGCGGTCACAATTAGAAATATATGGTTTTTTTTTTCTCAAGTTACACGCATACATCAGTCCTTTACAGTATAGATTACTAACACTGACAACGGTCATTTCTACGCAGAGGTCAATAAGTATTTGGACATATATTTTTTTTCTTTTTGTAAATAATACATACTTGCACCTCATCAACAATGTATATGTATGGTATACGTAATATATACAATATACATTATACATATGTAATATTCCCCGAAAAAATCTTATTTACATGTAAGTACATACAATCTATGAGTTTTATATTTGTAGTTAATGGTGGTCAGCTGTTAATTGTCAAACAGGAAGGGTTAACATGTGGTAAAGGAAAACACATATAGAGTGTATAGCACACGTTCATGTGTGTTTTATCCTGCAAGAGTCAAAATTTTTGAAAAAGCAAAACTACTATGACCTTTTTAGTAATTGTGCTTAACTTGTCGCCTATTTCGTGGAAAACGTGACAAAAAAAATGACCTCATGACTGCGTCAACAAGATTTAAATACAATTGTTTTGTGCACCAACAGGTTCTAGTGATATCATACCTTTCTTCATTACAAAGACAAGTGGACCTGAGCGTGCTTTTGCACCCATTACAAATTATTGATTGAAATAATACAGCATAAATTCACATTTAAAGATGGTGCTATTAGAAATTATTAGCAAGTAAGGTAATATCTAAATACTGAAATACGATAATAACAACGTGCGAAAACAAATCTACATGCGTATGAGCGACTCCTGGCTAAATAATTTATTTACATTGACAAGTATAATATAGATATTTTAAGGTAAATATTTTATGTGTGTATATAGTTATCGATATAGTATTTTACAACTTGGAATTCATTCACTGAAACCTTGATTTGAATAGATATTCATGTGAATTTTCTGCTTCATAATCGGAATCAATTAATTCACGTCAATTAATAATTGATTTATTTCATCGACTTTTCTAAATTGTTACTTCCGGTGAAAGCCGTTGCACTTGCACACTTGCTCGAATTTCCTTTTTGTCTTATAATACCCGAAACCTTGAAAGCACTGTCATTGACTTTGTAAAAGTATACGGGAAATTGCACCCATCGTCTGCCCTCACAGGATGGAGGTTGAGGCTTCAATCACAATAAAATGTATTCACACTTTGTTTTAGAGGTGAAACACATTATTTTTTTTAAAAAAACAACGTAGTACACTCCAGTAGTAAATTGTGGTTTGTGGCCTTGACATGACTTGTGTAAATGTAATATATACATTGCCATTTCGGGGACCGGGAGCATTTCCGGGTATTTGTAGAAACAGTAAAATATTATATATATATGTCCCGGTATATCTACCAAACTGCGACTTACCTCAATCATTCTAAGGTTTAAGGGCTATGATTGTATTTCTATAGGATAGCTATCAGAAAGTGTGTGGTAATATCCTTGAACGCATAATCATTTACGTAGTTAATAAGCTAAAATTACACACGTGTAAGCACGTTTACAACGCCTTTTTTTTTTTTTTTTACAAAACGCTAAATGAGCTCCATACATATATATATACGACACGAGTTACGAGTAAATACACAGAAATATTCATGCTTTTACGTAAATTATAACAGACAAGCTGAAACAACAAATGTATATATTTTTTTTTTTGCTTATTTCAACGGTTTAGAGGAGTAAACAATTAGTTTAGTTGAGGAAATAATATTTTTTCTCCGCCAACCCGGTGACCAGTACATTGGTGAAATTAAATTATATTATTATGAAATACAACGATATACTTATAATTAAATCATATTTTTTCAATCACCCACAATATTGAATATGGGAGTGTGCTGATAAACATATAGGTGTGCATGTATATGGTTTACATTGCGATGTGTAAGTCTTTTTTTGTTTTGTTTTTTTTTTCTCTTCATTAAACCTATGGCAGAATGCTTTTCAGTTCAATGCGGATTTCATCGCCGTCTTGCATATTGTACGAGTAGAGTTTCTTCTCCGGGAAACGCATGACTTCACCGCCAAAGGCACCAGCCATTTCCGCATCCGTGTAGATCAACCGCATGTTTGACGGCTTGATTCCCACCAAAGGTTCCAGTTGTAACTGGAATATTGCAAGGAAAAAATTTAAATCTAAAAGAAACTTACTTTCGTCTTCAGTATTAAATGACGACATGTATTGTACACAAATACTGTAATTTGGGATGGAAACGATTCGATTGTGAATCGCGATTTTCGGTTCAAATCAAATACTTGTTTTAATTGGATTAAAAAACGTGAATCGAATCAAACAATTCAATTCAAGACGCGAATAAGAACAAACAATTTGATTCAAGACCTGAATCGGATCAAACAATTCGATTCAAGACCTGAATCGGATGAAACAATTCGATTCAAGACCTGAATCGGATCAAACGATTCGATTCAAGACCTGAATCGGATCAAACGATTCGATTCAAGACCTGAATCGGATGAAACTATTCGAATCAAGACGTGAATCGGATCATATTTAAGTGAAATTCGAGCCATTCGATGCATTTAACATGATATTTTCGAATTTTGTTTCGAAGCAGGTCAATAACCATCAAAATGTTACAGAAAATCTAAACCAAAAAATATTACATCAGCTTACAACTTGCATTTTATATACTTGAAGCGGCAAACAATTGCGGTATTACATGCTTAAAATTTGCTAAAAGTGAAAAAAGATAAAAATTAGTCGCAATAAAAGTTTTTTGGATCGTTTTATTCATGATTCGATTCAATCCACTGCCTTGAATCGAATCGAATTGAATCGTTTGCATCACGAATTGGATCGAATTGGGACATTTCAACCGATTCAGGCTCTTGGAATCGAATCGAACACAAAATTTTGAAACAAATCAGATCATTGCCACTTGCCACTTCTAACTGTAATATGTAACCAGAAATAATTTTAGGGAAATGGTTATGTACATAATTTAAAAACATAGGAAAACTAGTAGGGAGGATAAAAGAACATAAGCATATATTACATTCGAAGACACCAAAAAAACAATTATTATTTGATATCCGTTTGAGTTGAGTATAAAAATTAAAAAAATAAACCAATCTAAATATGGGTTTCATCTTTCATCAAGTTTCTGCTCACCTTCAGTTCATTTGTGGTTTGATAGACACTGATTTGTCGCTGCGTCACCATTTCCCCAAAGACGAAATTGACTTTGACTCGGGTTGTTGGCTTCAGCTGAACTTCAACAAGCGGTGCAAGCTCTCCATGAACTGATATAAGGTCATAGTACCTGAATAAAAATAAAAAAAATTAAAGCATATTCTCCATACAACACCCTGTCCTTTCAGGCCTTTTGAACCAATGTATATAGTATATACATACACATGCATTACACATATAGCTTTTATTAGGTACAAAATATTATTAAATGGAGAATCCAAATTATATGTTACAAGACGGGCCTACATGCTTCTTTCAAAGACGTTATACGTATAAACAAAGACAGTTGATATATGTATATTCTATTTTGGACGATTCTAACTAAACTAACGTCAATAAACGCATGGATTCTATGCATTTCTTTGGGCGAGAAGACGTATGTAATATGTGATTATTATTATTCACATAAAATTGCATGGCACTTATACGCCACACCACAACGCCTACACATCCGCTCGGCAAAAAATGAGCAAATATCACCTTTCCCCAAAATGCCCACACAATTATTATCATTACTCCTTTGAGAGTTCACATAATAGACGTCCATTTAAAGTACATGTCAAAGAACCGGTTAAACATACTGGATGTGGTTGGAAAGAGACTAATATGCAGGGGTTCGTAGGTCTTTTTAAAAATTCTATTTAGTACACCTTTGTATATTATATAGTTTACACAGGCATAGGCATATATACAATGAAATGTATCGCAATAAAAAAAAAATTTGGTGCAGGGCAGTTGCCATTTGCCAACTGTGCTATATTTTATCCACCTCCCATCCAAAATAAAAGAAAGTGCATCATCATGCTGTGATCATAAAGTGCTACCAGTTTTAGTTTTTAACTATACTTGAGGAAATTTTTTTTAATTTCCTTTTCCATCACCTGCAACTGTTGAGAAGCCCAAAAATGTTTTTGGACTCAAAGAAATTTAACCCAGAAAATGAAAAAGAGAAGAAGGAAATATTATCATCTGGTAGACGCTTAATACAAAATTTGTACATTACTTCTTACTATCAAAATTCCTACCTCAAAAAGCTTCCGCCCTCAAAGTACAAAACTTAGTACAAGGCTTTTTTTGGCAACTATTTAGAAAGTGCGAAATAAACTACCACATCCTGTTTGGCTGTTTATACTTTTATATAGTATACATATGAATCCTCCAAACCACATTGAACGTGGCAAGCTAAAGTATTTTTTTTTTTCCTTCTTCAAATTGTTAGAAATATACAAACCTTTTTGGTGGCGGTGAATCGTCTTTTTTCTGATTTTGAGCAAATCGGCGAATAAAAGCACGCTCCGAATCCTCCCGTTCCTCCAAAGATATCGGTGCACCCCCATTTAATTTCTTCACATTCGGAAGCATCGCCACCAAGAATTGTCTTCGTTCGTGCGCTGAATATGAGATACACAAAGCATAATTAATTTAATTTTCTCAAAAAATTAATTTAATTACAAAACCATGCATATAAATACATAAATAAACATACACAATGGGTTGAAAGGGTTAGGGAGAATTTAATTAGCTATCAAACATCCTTCTATGTACTCACCGGTCATCTCACTGAGAAGAGGAATTCCCTGAATACGAAGTTCAGTCAAGGATGGGAAGGAGTTGAGATGAGAAAGGTCAGTCAAATCTTGAATCGCCGTGTTGGTCATTGACAGACTCTGCAAGTTCTCAAAATGCTGATGTGCATCTTCTGGGATTGAGTCAATGGGACAATCAGCGAGTCCAATATGTCTCAGGGAAGGGAAACACGTTCCTGACAATGTAAATACATACATGGATGAGAGAGAGAGAGAGAGAGAGAGAGAGAGAGAGAAAGAATCATTAAAACAAGAGAAAAATCCAAAAATGGACAATTACAATTTACTCAAAGTGGTTCACCTACCCATAATTCTCATATATTAATAATTATTACTTTTTACACTCACATTTAGCCACCCCCATAGAAATTACCGCTCACAAACAAAGGCTTAACACGAAAAAAATGAGATAGAGAAAAAGAGATTATCTTAACCTACCCTACCCTTTCCTCATGAAGCAATGAACTTCCTTCCCTTTAATATTTCACGTACATAAGGAATAACCACTCAATCTCCGGACGGATGTATTTGTATAATAGCTATGTAAATAAGCACCCTCAAATACATACGGATTTTACTACCTTAATGCATTTTACATTTTAAAACTTTGATACCTTTTCATTCGAGTTTTTTTTGGAGGCCGAGCCAGGGCAAAAAAGTGTGAAGAATAACTCAAAAAAGGATTTAATGGCACCGTACAAACTTGTCTTATAAACCAACCCAAATGTCCAAAATGACGCTTACGACCAATTTCCTAAAACTTGACTCTCACCATAAATCTTTTTGGTATATGTGCTCCAAATTAAGACCTTTTTTTTAATCCTTGCAGGCATTTTTTTTTTATTAATCTGAGAAATGATAACTTATCTCCGGATAAATCCCTGTAGGGTATCGTCTTTTTATGAATAAACCATCTTCTACTTTGTATATTAGATCACGCAGTTTCACACATCCTGTACAGAATCTACAGAATGACTGAAAAAATAAATTCTGAACTAGCATAAACATCTGAAGGTATATATTAAATTATTTAAATTAGTTTAACGGTAATACGTTTAATTAATTAATCAATTGGCTACTTTTTATTATTATTATCATATTTAAATACTGATAGTGTGTGGAGCATTTCGATTCCATTGGTTTACATGGCTTAAATTTAAATATATGTATGATATGTGAACGTTTGCTACTTGAAATTGGCTTAAATGTTATCCAATAGCTCCAACGATTTTTTATGGTGCAAAAAAAATGGGGTCATTCAACGTTTCAAATTTCTTCTGGGCCAAAGTGTCGGAAAGAGGTCATCCGGAACTTGAAATCTCGTATATGGAATATGGATATACACATATGTATATGTATGTGACTATACTTATATATAACCTTGATTCCTATGTAAACTCACCTAGTTTGGAAACTTCGGACCAAGCCTGGATAGGATTCCCATCGAACATCACTTTCCTAATGTGTGGGAAGGAGAATCCGGAGTCATCATCACTGCAACTCTCATTCCCACTATCACTGGAGCTACTCGTGGATCGATTGATGGCGGAGTTATTATTCCCCGCCGTACCCCCCACATTCCCACTGCTATTGCCCTTCAGATTGACGGTGTCATAGTTGTTGAGGGACAAATGGAGTTCCTGAAGGGAGGTGGCCTGCTGGAGCAAGTAGCACACGGACTCCCAGGAGATGTTCGTCCCGATCAGGATGAGGACGGTGAGGCGGGGGAGCGGGGGGAAGCAGAAGGCCTTCTCCTGACAGGACAGTCGGAGGGGTGAGACCAGATTGTTGAAACTCAGGTTGAGGAACGTCACCGACGGCGAGTACTGGAGAATCTTGGAAATCTGTCCAAAAAAAATATGGTTTTTGTCAGTTAGTGTTTTGTCAGTTTTTACAGCAACATTTCACCATTCCAGAATTTCGCAAAAATAACGTCCCAGACATGACTTCACAACAATAAATTCCCAGACTTTACTTCCATAAAATAACCTCGCAGACAAAACTTCGCAACAATAACTTCGCAGAGATAACTTCGTAACAATAACTTCGCAAACATCCATAACTTCGCAGTTTTAACTTCGCAAAATAACTTCACAAAATCACTTCGCAACAATAACTTCGCAGACATACATAACTTCGCAAGCACGACTTTGCAAAATAACTTGACAAACATTACTTTTAAAAAAAATAACCTCGCAACAATAACCTCGTAGACAAAACGTCACAACAATAACTTTGCAGAGATAACTTCGTAACAATAACTTTGCAAAAATCCATAACTTACCAAACATAGCTTCGCAAAAATCCATACTTCGCAGATACAACTTCATAAAATTACTGCGCAACCATAACTTCGCAAACATACATAACTGCGCAAGCATCACTTCGCAAAATATCTTCGTAGCAATAACTGCGCAGGCATGACTTCGCAAAATAACTTGACAGACATTACTTCAAAAAAATAATCTCACAAGAATAACTTGACAGACATTACTTCAAAAAAATAATCTCACAAGAATAACTTTGTAACAATAACTTCGCAGACATAACTTCGCAAAAATCCATAACTTCCCAAACATAGCTTCGAAAAAATCCATACTTCGCAGACACAACTTCATAAAATTACTGCGCAACCATAACTTTGCAAACATACATAACTGCGCAGCCATAACTTCGTAGCAATAACTTCGCAGGCACGACTTAACAAAATAACTTCACAGACATTACTTCAAAAAAATAACCTTGCAAGAATAACTTTGCAATAACAACTTCCCAGACATAACTCTGCAAAAATCCTTAACTTCGCAAACATAGCTTCGCAAAAATCCATACTGTGCAGATACAACTGCATAAAATTACTGCGCAACAATAACTCCGCAAAATATCTTCGCAGACATAACTTCGCAAAATAGCTTCGCGGACATGATCTTCGCAAAATACCTTCGTGGTAATAATTATGCAAACATAACTTCTCAAAAATAACTTTGCAGACATAAACTTCCATTTAAATATATACGTTCACGCTTATATTTTATTTCTTTAAGGTTACGTTAGATCTCCAATGAAGTTCGACACGTGCTTGTCTAGAAGAAACCAAATATAAATATAACTTTAACCTCCTTCCTTCGACGAAGTGAAGTGATCGACAGCCAAGTCTCGGTGGCAAAATTATGTCATAGCCCCCGTGCGAGAATGAAAAAAAAATGCATTTTTGTTTGACAATGCAACCATCAACCATTAATTCTTCATGAACCAGAAAATTTCGGGGATTTGAGATTTCGGAGCCTAACCTCATTTTTTATTTATTTGAACTACAGACACCCACAGGGGGAGGAATACTCTGCTTCTCCAACACACATGGCGTTCAGAATTTAATGTTTAAATATGAGTTTTAAAAGGATATGTATACCAATAGATATGTGTATAAAATGTGAAAGAATATTATATACGGGTTTTTTTTTACGGAACTATAATAAGAAGGAACACTTCCCCAGTTTTGAACAGAAGGGTGGTGCTCTCTTAGTAAACTTTCTCTCTCTCTCTCTCTCTCTTTCGGATTTGATCCAAGGCTAAAACCCCAGAATTGACCCTGTTTTATTTTATTGGCGTCGGTCTCTCATCCTACATCCCAGGCTTCATTATTCACCACGATATCACCCTTCATCTTCTCACTTTTTACTTGAAGTTACATATTACATATATACATTGAAAGCCAAAATAAACCTTCACAAAAATGCAAAAACGCAAGATAAGAAAAAAAAAGACTTGTTTTTGCACTCCATTAACATCTCAAGGTTCATCTATACACATGTTTTACACATGTACATATGTATGTACTGTGTACAGATACAGAATGAAAGAAGTGCAGAAAGGGTTGAAGCTACTGTGCAATTGCTCACGGCTCATACATTCCCAGTGCAAAAGTCAGTGTGTTAATCGTATTTTTTTTTCTTCGAAAAGAAAGTTACATAAAATAGTATACGAATAAACTTTTCACATTGATGAACTACTTTATCTTTGTAGTATTGACTCCTTTTTTCTAAAAAAAAAAAAAATGTGTACAAGTCTTTTTAAATCTGGCACAAGCCAATCATGTGGAACTTCTCTGTTCCTGTGCTCATAATTTTTTGGGGGAAATTTTTGGGTCTAAAAAAAACGCCTTCCTTTTTGCATGACTAAATCCTTTATAATACTAATTACAGGGGCAAAAAACAATTTCTCTCACCTTCGCGCCTACTGCTCTAGATGAACAATGGTTACATTACAAGTTGTAATTAAATGGGATAAAATCCACATGTAACCACTCAAACTACATAGCTTTTACGGCTTCCTAGACGTTAATTCTCGAAGAGAGAAATCATAAAACAAACTTTCAATTTTTCATCATAAAATTTTGGTAACACATGAAAAAGGCGACACAGTTGAATTATTTTGTCTCTAATCTCTTCCCCATTTCCTTTGGTAAAAAAAATGATAGGGAATGTTTTAACGTTTCAAGTACGTCCAAACTCATTTGACTCATTAGCTCCTGTATTTTTTTTACCATTAGTGCTATACCCAATAAAATACATAATAGACACAACCATTAAAAAACTATTTTTGGTTGGGATTAATAAAAATTTTATCATACGGCCAAATATATTTTGGGACCACGCCTTGTTTAGATATGCAAACCAGTATTGCTCTTATGTACATACTTCCAGTTGCTGCAAAAAAAAAAGCTGGGACAAATAATGTTTAAATAATTGTACTAAAATATTGTTGCTCTATACAACAAAAAGGGAAAGCAGGTTGGACCTGTAATAAAGAAGCGGCATCCAATGTTTTTTTTTAATGTAGGTTATAATAAAAACCCCGACATTGAATTACATTGTTCAATAAGAAATATAAGAATTAGTAAGTGACACTTGACTCATATTTTAACCAAGACCTTCAAAGATTTGCAGCAAATGGCGATTGTTATGATCTCGCAAAGCTTTATAAATACCTTCTCGTCCATTTTAAATCATCAAAATTCTTGACAGGTACAAAAAGGCCATTTCCCAGCGTTCGATCTCAACATGAATCTCAATCAACAAAATATCGTAATAATTTATTCAAAAAAAAAAACCTTCTGTTCCATCCAAAAAAAAATTATAAATAAAGGTAAGAATTAAGTGTGGGCGGTTGTGGACAGGCGGAAAAATATCTATGCTTTCCCACAATAAAAAGGAACACAAGGCTTTTAAAGCATATGTGTAATACAAACCTTTGTTCCCCTGATTTATGTATACCACACAGGGCAAAACCATTGGTACTTTTTATACAACATTTAAAATGTAAAATTTCATCCGGGATCATAACAAAAAAAAAAGGAAGAAAAAAAGTAATAGTCTTCCAGGGGATTCCTGGCGAAATTAAAAAAAAAGATTCTGCCATACATAATAATTAAAGTAATAACGAGACGTGCAAGGCGTGCACGATGCTCCCCCCCAAAAAATATCGGTGAAGGATGCAAGATTTGCCAATATACACATGTCTGCGAGAACATCAACACAAAGAAAGCATACAGAGTACATAGTCGTTTTTACTGAATAGAAGAACACATGTTCTTTGTGTACGTTAAATCCTTTGGTAACACTTTTATTTATTTTTGCTCAACCCTTCTGTCTCCAAGTATTTTATGCGTTCAAAAAAAAAAGGTTCACGCGCCGTCTGTATACAACAAATGTGTATACAATAACAAGTTTTAGAAACAAAAAAAAAAAGGGTTGTGCAACCACGACGTAGTAGTTGACTACTACACGTGCTTCATGCGTGTCATTAGTGATTCGCACTCGAATATATTATGTACACCACAACGAAATAAATACAAAAATGAACCCTGCCCCCCCCCCCACAATTTTACTGCCTCAGGCTTCAACAAAGCCTGGAGAAAATACGTTGTTCAATTTTTGGTGAACGCAAATTTTTTTTTACTGTACATCTATTTTCCATTTCTCACTAATTGCAGAGGACCTGCAAATATTAAAAGTATACATACGTTTATCAGTTATCACAAAGGGCTTGTCCTTAAAATGTGCCCCGTCACGTTACAGCACGACGTTGTGTCAACAATTGTTTTAAAAAGGAATAATCAACCCTTTCTCCTCCCTCAACAATGCCCTTGAAAAATAAAAACATTTGCTCGGGGGGGGGAAATACGTGCATATTTACACTCCTTTGTAAAACCCTGGTTAATAATAATTCTGCACTTTAATAGCAAAATCTCCAGACTAAGAAATTGTAAGGTGAAATTGCTCAGCCAAGGATTAATTGCAGAGTGTAGAGCTTTTAGTTGGCGTCATTAAATGTGAAGCAAAAAATTTCGACCATTAAAAAATGCTTTAAAAAACGTACGGAAGTACATATATATGTATAAATATAGGTAAATACGCTTTTTAAAGCAGATATTAGTTTAGACATGTAATTATCGAGTTGGCACGGCGATGTACACAGTTTACTTCATACGATTTCCATTATGTAATGCACAAAAAAAGTAAAATATATGCCAAGTATGGAAATAAATTTAACTGCGTGTAAGTATAGCTTTATGCTTAAAAATGCGCTCAGGCTCAGAAATCCCTGTGTAAATCCTTGCCAAAATCATTTCTTTCTCCATATCCTACAAATAATTATTTGGACACTAAATACAACAGGCAAATATCAGGGTTGGGAAAACAAAAGGTATTGGATTGACTGAGTAGAAATACTTTAAAAAAAAAATTCTCCATACCTATGTTAAACAAATGGATAGAAAAAGTTAAAAAAAACTGATTCAACCATAATCATAATTAACTAGATAATCAACTAAATTTTAATTTCAATAATCGTGCCCGAATTTTTTTGTGATTATGTCATCATTTATCATCATCAGCAATAACTCAGCATTTATTGCAGCTCTCAAGAGGAAAAGTAACTACATTGATTACTATATTATTTATATTTTACACCCAGACATGGATATCCCTTGGACACACAAAAAGTCATGCTCGACAATTTCTTTCCAAACAGCAATTTTCGCCCATTCATTTTCAATTCAAATACAAAATACATACAAATATTAAGAACCATGAGTGTTATTAATTTTCTATTTATATTCCACACAAAACCACAGGAGTATAAAATAAAGACGAACGTAATAACCACAAGGATAAGTTGAAAGAATTTAAT
Source organism: Disparrhopalites patrizii (assembly GCA_034698585.1). Lineage (NCBI taxonomy): Eukaryota > Metazoa > Arthropoda > Collembola > Symphypleona > Sminthuridae > Disparrhopalites > Disparrhopalites patrizii. The sequence goes on from JAQGBT010000365.1 coordinate 29,798, forward strand.
GAGGGGACGAAAAGCTGCATGTGCAAATAAATGCCACATAAAAAAAAAAAATCTAAATTGCTATAAAAAAAGGACTTTTGCATTGACTTTGGCCAAAGGCTGTACAAACTGAGGCTACGAACATGGACAAGAGCTTTAGAATAAACCTCAAGAGAGTACAATGCAATTCAGAAAGGTAAAACTTGGATAGGTTCAAAACCAGACGTAACATTGTTGCTATTGTTCGCCAATTTTTTTCTTTTAAAGTACAAAGTACAGAATAGATTTTTTTTTTTTTAGAAAACATATAGATATAAAGCTTACACTTGGTCACCAACAAAATGACTGCCCAAAGGCACAATCTTTGTAAAAAAAAAAAAAGGATTCAAGTCAGGGTCATTTTTCCCTGAGGCACTGGTAGCGAATTCATAATGCACACAAAGGCTTCAAATTACGACGCTCTCCACAAGTAAACGTGTTGTAAATAGTGAAAAAATTCTCACCGTCAGGTGTGTTTTCTAAACGAAAGCACTTCAAGAATTTACATGTAATTTGTATTACCAATCTTTGACTATTTTTTTTTTGTTCTATATGGTATAACCTTCCCCATATTTTATCATTAGCTACACCTAATACTATAAAAAAAAATTTAAAACCTGGTAAAACTCACAAACGCAAAACCTTTTTCTTCATAAATTATGCATCATGGAATTTTTCCTAGGAAAGGTGTTACAAATTATCATAATTATTCTTTTTTTCCTACAAACCATCTTAAGCAGGAGAAAGAGCAGTGAAAGGGTGAAGTAATCAATCAAAGGGTTTCTTTTATTTTAGAGTCTTGAATTCGTTGAATAGTACATTCTTTTTGTCATTCAAATCTTCAATTTTTGGTACTAAACTATTAGCACCTCGTTTGACGTGCTCATCATCGTTTTGTAATTTGCAATTAGCAGGAATTAGATGTTTTTTTTTTGTTACTAAACTGTGACCAACTAAGCCACAGCGAAAAATTAGAATACGTTTTAGCCCTTACGATTACGATGCTCGTTAGTGTTTTGTAAACATCCTGCAGAGGCAGAGTGAAATTGCAGACATGCAAAAAATAAATAATATTTCCACCTGCAATAACAACAGACAACCGACAAGGAAAAAATTCCTCTACGAAACACAAATTTTTATAAAACAATTTTTCCTCATGGCTTTATCATTTAAATGCAAAATGGTTCTTTGTCTCCAGTTTCGAAGGAGGAAAAAAAAAGTAAAAATCATGACGTGGGTAAATATGAGTTTTTTTAAAATAAAAAATAGTCTCCAACTGTTTTATATTCATTTTGGTAATGGAATATAATGTAATCCTCTTTCGTTTAAGAGATGCGCGTTGACCAGTTTCCATTTCCCAATGCTATTTTTCCACATTGGTACGCGTTTTTTTTTTAATGCCAGAATGAAATATATATAGTTACGTGAAAAAAAAAACCTCTCAGGTATTTCTTCATTCTTAAAAAGCATCAGTGCCATTTTTTTTACAATCTCTTCAATCCTCCTCTTCATAGTTAATCAACTATCCTTTCACCATTTCGTGAACATATGTTCATGTATTGTGCAGTTTGTGCACCGTGATCAATTTTTTTCCTTGGCGGTAGTAAATTCCAGTGTCACATTTAGATGATTCAGATTTCCAATGATAGTCCTTCCTTCGACTTACATAATAATTTCCCTAACTTATACTATGGTTAAATGATCAAGAAAAAAAAAATTCCCTACAAAAAAAGTTAACTAGCAGTCTCAATAAGCTCCATTGACTAACCACTTTCAATTCCGATGCGAAACCATTGTAATGTGAAGCAGTTTGTCAAGAAAAAAAAATAGACAACACAACCGCTTGTACCAAGTACTTCTCTTGTGTAAAAAAAAAAAAAAAAAGGGTTCGCAAAAGCATCATTAAAAGGGTACATAAGTGTACGTTTAATGATCTTTTCGTCTCTGTCTCTCTCTCTCCCCATGAAAAAGAAAATGTCGAACCACAAAGTCGTTTCGGCAAATTAAACCTCATGGGGAAGAAAGGGGTAAAAAAAAAAAATGAGCAAGTACAGACTCAAAATGATCCTTTCTGGGTTACATACACACGTGCTATACGGCCCCTAAAAACATGTTCATCGTGTGCGAGTAGCCCAAAAAATACGACAGAAGACAAAATAAATGTGCCACACATTTATTTTGAGAGTGTTGCGTATATAGTAATAACACCAAAAGGTAAATGTGAGTATATTACGCCGCATGTCTACGTTTGTGTATTTTTTTTTTTTTGACAACTATAAACAGAATAAAAAACTAGGTTGTGTGCGGTGGCATTTAATGATTGAGCGGTGGTTATATGAGAGAATTTGTCATAAAATGTATAGAAAAAAAAAATTAAATATACCTCAATCCACTCCGTGAGTCTATTGTGAGCTAGATCAATCTCGAGGACTCCAGCACAAGTTGTCTGCAAGGAGGCTTCATCTCCTGCCGAGTCCACATCGCAGTCGTTCAGAATCTGTGGAAGAAAGGGGAAAAAAATTAGCCCATGCCAAAATTTAATGAATGTTTATTAACCATCATCATAGCCCAAGGTTGGAAAGGATATGAACAATAAGCCATATGGATGGTAAGGAAATTAGGCAAACAATCCTTTCCCCCATTTTTTTTACGTAATATCGGTTCACTTCATAATCTCTTATACATTTCCATATCCTTTACTTCTCATTAGAGTTCGACTTCATAAGAACCAATCCCATATTTATGAAGGATTTTTTTTTTAAGAACAGTCACACATGATTAACTCATTTACTTTCTCACAGTGTGGCTGCTGAATTACACAATTAGCTTGGGCTTCACATTCACAATTCACACACATAACCCTTTTTCTCTGGTCATGTGGCAATGGACGGTAGGGGAAGCGGAAATTTCTGATTATGAATTTTTTTAGGGTCCCAAAATACCTCTGATTTGAACGAAAGGAAAAGTTTGGTGGTTATTAGCATAAAATATGGTAAATTAAAAAAAAAAATGAACACCCAATACGCGAGCATATTGAATGAAGGGAAAAAAGTAGGTAGCAGTCAGCGAAAATAATAATAATTCAGAAAAAATAATAATAATTCAGCGAAAATAATAATAATTCAGCAAAAATAATAATAATTCAGCGAAAATAATAATAATTCAGCAAAAATAATAATAATTCAGCGAAAATAATGTAATCGCAAATCGCAAAGTGTCTTATAATTCCAAGAGATTATCCCATCGATAAAGGCCTGCTCCCAAATCTCTGTTAAGAAGCCAAGGCTTAGTAGAAAATTATCATCCCAAGAAGAAAAATTCCTCATCGACCCCATTGACGTTTTGGCATCTTTCAATTTGACTGCCTTATAAATAAATGATATTTTCATTCAATTTCATATGCATTAGACGGATTAGACCTTTTTATTATTAGCCATTCCTCTTTAAAGTCATTCACATTTTTATTTATTGAGCTATTCCTGCCATGCAATGCAATATCTGTCCATTACAAGACCTCAGGCGTTCAAGATATATACCCTTCACGCATTTACAAACAGTATAAAAACCCTTTCGCACTTCGCACAGTAAAAAAAAAAAAAAAAAAATTATAAATAAATCAATGAGATTTCATCACATAAGTTATGTATTCCCTATACATGTAATCCTACCATTGTCATGTAATAAATTCCCAATTTCTCATGCAACAAGGAGCCACAGGGGCATTCATGTATAAAAATGTAAAGGACGTCTCTATTTCACACAATGAAATTCCCACATATGATATTGATATCCAGAAATTTTATTACTACTTCAAGTCTCCAACAAAAAGGATGTGGAAAAAGTAGGAAAAATCTGTACATGGATAAAATCCATTAACAAACCCAAATGATGAGAGATTTGTATCTAATAAAAAGTTTTTTCCTCAATGGAAAAAAAAAAAAAATCAAACTTGACTATGGAAAACATGGGAGACATTGTTCTTTTTTGTACTCTCATGTAAAAAAAAACAAAGACCACACAAGGTCGTGGTAACGTTTGCATTTCTAATTGTTTGCTCAATAAAAAATATTCCACTGTCTCCTCTGTCTACCTGGTGATAACGTTAAGTAAAAAGAAACCTTATCTAAAAGCCTCCCTGCCGTCATTCTAATGTTTAAGAGTGCCAAAGTTGGCAGATTAACTCTTTATGTGTCCCTCTGCATTTAGTAGAAGAATTTAGTAGAAGAAGAATTCCCCCCGCAAATATTCTCATCCTCCATTTAATGTATTCTATAATGAAGAGAAATGATCAACAAATTATTTTTACACACATCCACCAGGTGTGAGGGGAAAGGCAGGGAAGAAAGATGAGCGCAATTTGTCATGAACACACTTTTTATGGGGCCTGTGAACAAAGGAGAGCGACAGGATTTGCAGAAATGTGTAAGTGATTCCATAAATCAAGGAAATACTCCTCCATTTCCAACACTGATTTCCCTGACATGCTTTTTATCGATCCCATCGCATCATTAAGTACATGGAAAGGAAGCATTTCAACAATGTAATCACTCAGACAACTTTCTTTATGGAGGAGTCTCGTCTTACATTATGTACCATAACTATGCATGTACTATGTCCATAACACTATAATGTGTATAATAGTCCTATAATAGTCATGACACAGTCTTGTGTGGCATTACATTCCCATACAAAACATCTTTCATTGTTGCATTCAATTTGAAGAATCTGTAGGAACTTGCAAGAACAGAAGAATCACTGACAGGAAAAGCTACTGGGTAGACTTGAAAGACTATTTTGCATTTTTTTGTCGAGGAGAATGAGCACTTTTTTTTTTTGCAATCACCAGCAAAAATCTTCTTGGTACACAGTACACCATCCGAGGCTTTTCCATCCTTTCTTCATCATCTCAATTTGTGTCACGCACGAAGGTATATACTGGCAATTGCAATAAAGGGAAAAGTGTGGAAAAAAGCTCTTATAATCTTGAAGCTGTTATAGATCTTCCCTTATATACATGATAGTATAGTATATAGGAATAAATTATGCACATAAACATACCCAATATGCCCATTAGGAGGCACTGAAATGATTGAGTACGGACTGTATTAGCTCAAATTAATAACATTCAATTATTTCCCTCCCCAACGAAATGTGTATCATCTTCCCTGAGACTAAATAACCTGATTTCTCGATTTCCTTCCATATACACACAGACAATTATTTAAAAGAGCCCAAATCTAGGCTTCAATAATTGACCAACTACCACATACACTAGTTTCAGAGTAAATATCATTTTTGTATATACTTGTTATCAATAAAACCTTGTTTCGATTTCAACCGGTAGTGCAAATCCGGTGGAGTAACTACCTACCTTAAAAATATATGGGATATAAGTTGATAAGTGAAACAAAAAAAAATGTAAAACAAATGCTAATTTTTATTAGCATTTGTTCTCAACGAATTTACATCAGGTAATAAATACTTCCTTCCAAACAAAACGTCTGTCTGCGTGTCTGATAATAAAAATTATTCCAACAGCTTGATGAAATACTCAATAAACTAGTCTTTGGACTTGTCTGTGGATGAATTGCGTGGGGAAGTAGGAGAAAAAATGATGGTACACAAATTAATGCTTTTATTTTTATTGACTTGCTATATTAATTATTTATACCCATTTTTTTTTTTACTTTTCCATGAATAAAATCTCCTTTGAAACACTTCCGAGACTTGTAAGGGTTGTAAGACACATGCAAGATGATTTTAAATGAACAGATGTAAATGAAAAAAAAATACAGGAGGATTAGTGGGAAAAATGGGGAAAGTAAGTAACTTTTTACTTAAAAAAAAAAAGAAGAAAAGTATCTCTGGTAAGTGCCAACTGACAACAAAACACCATCAATCATTTTGCACTAATACTTTCTGAGTGTCTGTTACACCCTAAACACGTCATTTGAAGAATTATAAGAAAACTGACACCAAGCCCATGCAGTAACCGAATCATTAAAAAGTGTACTATCTGTCAAAAAAAATAAAATGACCAAAGGAAAATATGAAATTTAATGAAGCTTAATGTAAGATAATGTAGCTTCCCTTAAATTGTGGTCCACATACATACAATGCAATTAGCGTTTATGCATTTTTGTTCTCTTTAAAAAAAAAACAAAAGCCTTTTTACAAATTCTTCTTGGCTCCCATCTTGGCCTCTTCCCTCCATTCAAACTTGCTTATTTTTTAAAGAGCTCATAAAAGTTATATTACGCTTTAGCGTATCTTTTAAACTACTTTTTTTTTATACTAAAATGACTTTTAAATCATTGACTGCCAACTTCATTCCATTGTTGACCAATACTTCTTCTTTTTTCGTGGAGGAACCAGATCCACTTCGTTAGGTATAAATATGAGCATAAATAAAACGTTTCGCATATTCAACAGCCATTATAATGGCATTACTCCTTTCCTATATGTATAATCCAGTAAAATAATATCCTTTCTTTGTTTTGTTTTTAATTTTTTTTACGTGGTGAGAATTTTCTTCATATTCTAATTCTGACCAACCACGAAAAATATTGTGCATCTACATAACCAGCATTGTCTTCCAACGTTCCAAGTACTTGGGTAGGTTTAATTTTTCTTTAACGATGAAGAATATACAATTGTTTTCTTTAAATGTTGCATCATTACACAGAAAGGAAAAAGAAACCTACGTAAGTAGTGAATAGACAAAATAAAAACAAAGCAATCTTCTTGAAAAAAAGTATGACGACTAATCGGATTTCGTATTTTTTTTAAAAAGTTTCTTACACCCATAGCTTTTTGTGATGTTATGAGGACAAGGATACCCAAAATCAGTACGCTGTCTTTCCATTTCTGAAAAAAAAAAAAAGATGCTACCCTTTGAAAGATGGGATTTCAACAACAACAACAAGATTTTAATATGCAGAGAAAGCAATGTTGAAATTGGATAAATAGGCATTTTTCTCTTCCTTTTTTACCACCTTCTCATGTTTCAAAAGTAAAGCAAGACTTTTTGCATGGAATCCATCACAAAAATGAAAAGTGACTTCACGTCCTCATATCACATTATGGCCACGAAGAAGCAAAAAATATGATAATAGTCAAGTGACCTTAATTATTGTACAAAAATCCAATTGTTTTCTAATAGGATGATCTACATATGGGTCAATTCCGGATGTCTTAAGGCTAAGTGGAGGTGATCAGATTCAATCCTTTACCTTCTGGCTGTTGTTCATCCTGATTTTTGCTCGTGATTTGGGCAAAAGTCTTCCATGTTTATTTGTATTGTCCAAGGCTGATGAGTAATGGTAAATGGTACTTAAATGGTAAATGGTAATCATAAGCTCCCGGTCAAAGTCCAAACGTAAATATTGACTATTTTTCTAAGGCGCAAAAGGGAAAGAAATCCCAAAAATAGACCCACGCAGAAGGTAGACAGACGGTTTGTTTACATTTGTCCTGATCAAACCCCTTTGATACGGGAGGAAGATGCTCTTCCATTTACCAAACCTGATTGCTTATATAGAAAAATAAATAAAAAAAGACATGAAATGCCATTTACCAGTAGCCTTGGAATGGATTTCCTGGGTCCAACTTTTGGCACAAAAATCCCAATCGGAGTCTCCAAGTCATTCTCATCTTCGCCGTACTTGGCACTTATGGCTTCTAGCAACGATGGCATTTTGTGTTAGATTTTGAGTTTGTAATTTTTTTTCCGAAATTATATTTCTTTAGGGTGTGTTTGGTTGCTTTTTTTGGGGTGGAATATCAAAAAATTCACTAGGTGTGATTCTTTTTGCGATGTCTTCTCCGGAGGTCAGAGAGAGAGAGGTCACTCTAACTTATTGTATCAACTTAAATATACATTTTGTTTTAGAATTGACTCCCTATGAAAAACTTAATGGATCGACGTTGCGAGGCTGGATGGTTTACAAATAATTACTGGGGAATTATACGATTTATTATTTTATTAGAGAATGAAAAAAGCTTGTCAAAGCTTTTAGTTAAGCAAAGCGTAGGAAATCGGGAACCCCAAGAATAATAACAATTTCATTTTAACACCACATTTTTCTCCTGGTCTGTCTTTCATTATTGTCTTGGATAAACATCTATCTATAACAATTTACTATACAAAATATTTCGCTGTATACTATAGATAAAAAAAAGCACATTAATCACATTCCTTTATTTTTTGGTATAGTTGTATGAAATTTCTTTTTTCTTTTTTTTACAAGTGAATTTTTCGTCTTCTTTTTTTGTTCTTAAATTGTATAATTTCCACATTCACAACAATCTCCCTTTGTGTCTGTCCTTCGCCATTTGTCATTTAATGGTCAAGTATAGTAAAAATAAAATAAAATAAAATAAAACACTATAAATAATTTATTTTATAGTGATTCCCCTCAATCATGTCCAAATTCGTCACCATAACAACTGAGAACGGTGACAATCACTTAAATGCCTTTGGATGACAAAAATTGACATTAAAATTTGTGAAACACAACAGTCATTTTTTTTAAACGTTTCTTTCCCAAGTTTTTTTTTGGACACTTTTGAAAACTTTTAGGTCACTCAAACGAATCAGCAAATTACCATTTAGATTTTTTTTTTTTGTACAGAAACGTTTTGAAACAAATCCCACAAAGTCACTTTGCCACACTTTTAAACGTTAACAAATCGCGACAATAAATATCCCCCCCAAAAAAAACGTCACCAAAAGCTCCAAAAAAGCCAAAAAGAACAAATGACACTTGACAAAATGCGTATCAGAATAACAATAAAAATGTTACTTCTCCAATAATCCCCTTAAACTGTCATGAAGCACACCAACAAAGTAATAAATACACTTTCAGTACACCCACACAAATGTCCCAACAATTAAAAATATTGATTAAGACATTTTATTATTCTCCTATTGAAAAATCCCACATTTTCCTTTTTTTTTTACGAGTCAGAAGTCATCGAAGACAAAGAAACAGCACATTTCCAACTAAATATTATTACACCAAAAAAAATGGGCACAAATAAATCTCACGTAATAATGATCACCAACCAACAATGTGAAAATATATCCTCTTTTCCCCCATTAAATTTAACAAAGTCTCCTTTCATGTGGTGGAAGTGGGAGGCAAAAAAAAAAAAATAGCCAGAAAAAAAAAGTAGGAAATATTAATTAAGTGGCTCAACACTCACACACTGTGATTACGGAGTAATTATTACGACGATCACTTTCCTTCTTCATAATCACAACAATAATTACTGGATTGTTACAGTTTTCACATGTTTTTTTGCGTAACAAAGGTGAGAACTGAGATGAAACCAGAATTAATAGAGCACTCACTGTTCTTCCTCCAATTTTTCCTTTGTAAATCTGTATCAACTTTTATTTTTAGCACTGACGTCCACATAATAATCAGTTTTTTTTTTTGCGTGCAAAAATTTTTTGAACCAAACCACTCCACAATGTCAGGTGAATAACTGATATTTTTTGTGTGGTTATCACACTTTTTTAACGGACGTGTCTTACAATGTTTTTAAAAAAAAGTGATCAAAACCCTCAAAAGCGAGAGTCTCCAAATTCTTCATCCGTTTCCAATAATTCCTTGAGACTTACTAAATGATCTTTTACTGTCTTGGCTTGATTTTTAGAAGTGGGAAAAAATGTGTGTACATATGTATTTTTTTTAATATGTAGATAATTTGCGTAAGACTTGGTTTGTTTACGTCCATCAGCTGTTCCCTTACGCACCTCCAATTTCGTATGTATGTATATAGATGGGCCTATATGTGTTTGAGTATATCTATATAAAATGAGAGTATATATGGCCATTTTCCCCTTTATAATATGAGAGATGAAGGGACACGGCTTCCCCCTAGCTGAATTCCCCCAATCGCCTCCTTCTACCTATCCCAATAATAAAAGGCAGTTCGTCCGTTAACATACAAATTAATGGTGTCCAATTTTTATAGATATGCATATGCAAAGAAATTTAAAAAAAAATTTTAGAGTTGAAAAATGATGTCATGCTCAGATGATAAAATATAGATAAATCAGATAATAAAGGTCTGTTCAGACAAGTTTTTAATTATTATTGTTGAACTTTATTATGTCAAATAGAATGTAGTTGGTTTGAATCCGGGACACTTTTTTTTTGCATATAGTCAATTAGTTACCAATTACCAATAACAAATCATGCCAAAGTCATTACCATTAAATCGTTATACCCAACAACTGCAAATTCGAATTATTTACGTGATTCCAGAAAATTAAACTTCTTATGTCAAAAGGCCGACTACAAATGCTTTGCCTAAACCGGTCGTGAAATTTGTAGGAGGCAAAAATCTGGTATAAGTTAACTACTAAAAGCATGGGTAACATGAAACTTCCAATTTTACAGCAAAACAACACGTCATTTGTTGTTTTTCCACTAAACTTCGTCAACAACTTTGATCAATTCCTCATTCATATACATAAGAGAAGAATCAATAGAATATAACGAAATTGGATCTAAACAATTTCTTGGATATACAGATCAAATTTTATGTTTCGGCCGATTTTCATCAAAATTCAGGAACTATCGGCTGTATAGGCCAGCTGAAACAGCAAAAAATCACAGTGGTAGGCCAACTGAGGTGAAAATCTGGAAATTAACGAAATTGCATCGAGATAATTCCGTTTTACGTGTTCTCGCTGAGTTTCATCTTCATCAAACTCCAGCAATTAGTAAATCGGGGCTATCATCAGACGAAGTTTGGATTATTTCGTTAGAATGAAATAACTTCCAAAATACTTTGACACTTTACATAAAAATGTGTTAATCCTGAAAATATTGCCCCAAAAGAATTGCGAGTGTTAAAATTTTGACTTCGTCAAAAAAGGTCGTTTTTTTTGCTGTCCCTCAATAGCTACCATTCTTCTAAAGATGAAAATGTTTAACGAAATACCTCCGAAATTCCACCAAAGAAGCTTTATTCACTGAAATCAGCCAACATTTGAGGATACAAAAGCTCAGTTTGCTCGAAATTAGGCGAGAAAATAGTTTTTTCGTCCATGATATTGGTAATAGATTTGAAAGTAATTTAAGCACCAAGTAGCGTGTACTCATGGAAGTAAGTACTTGCAGTGCATTTCGGCTTAACAACACCAAGTAAAAATTGCTGTAATTACTAAAAAAAAATATTTTTCAATCAATTACGAGTAAATTTTACCAAGTACTAACTGAATATTATCGGTACTATTCAAGTAATAAGTCCGATTTACCCAAAATCACCACTGAAGTCCCTGCCGAATGTGTTATTTACCGGGCAAATGAAAACTTTAGTCCACGTAGCGGGTCATCTTTCCTCAATTTTTTACAAGTACTTTTGACTTTATTTTTGCTTTTGCCTCCCTTTAAATATTATTCCAACCAATGTTTGACCCTTTTGGCAGTTGGCTTCTCCCCTTTTACTGGGCAATCCAATTCAACGTTTGGAATTAGTCCTTTAAATTTTATGCATGTTAATAAAGAACTCTTTCGAAATATTGGATTTTTTTTTTTTCAGATGCAGTTGGCAAGGAAATAACTTTGCAGGAACTCCAAGGTAAATTCCTTGGGGCTATATACACTCTCCATAACCTTCCTGGCCAATCCGTCCTCGGCACTGAAATACAAATTTATCATGGAATTCCTCCACCATCCAAAAATCCTTCTGGGGAAACCAAAACATAGTATAATATTTTATTACGAAAGGAAATAATTGCAGGACATTTAATACAGAAAATCTGGATTTTATCCAGGGCTTCCAGCTCCGAGAGAGAGAGAGAAAGAATAATTTAATGGTCATTGTTATTAATCCAAGATAAAATGGCCATAAAATGATAATCTGCATTCAAGTGCCAATAAAATTAACTCCATTAAATGGGATTTCCATGGAAAAGGGAGGAGTATCAACAAAATGAAGCAAACAAAACTCTCTTGAAATGGGGATAAATAAATTGATTAAATAATTTCCCTTGCCCAAAACGTACCAGGGAATGGCATTAAATGGCATAAATGGCTAGTAAATTATTCACCCAATCAGCCGGACAATCTGGACAAGGGAATTCCGGAGGCTTTTGATTAACGTTGGATGTAGCTCAAATTTGATCCAACAAACAATTCCGTCGTCATTTCTAATTTAACCTCCGTCCAAGTCACAATCAAATTCGTCCTCTTCTCTTCGTCCTTTCCAAAATTTTTCAAAATCATTCCATTCAAAAATTCGAAAAAGGAAATTCTAAATTTTACTAGTGTGACAGTTAATTTTTAGAAGAAAAAATCAGCGTATTTTCACCATCTTAGGCATTCTTGGTGTAAGTTTTTCATGAACATTTTTTCATTCCATTTTTTTTTTCATATTTTCCATGTTTTTGTGCAATTGAATTACATTTTTTTATGCTGTTGTGTCACGGAATTGGGTTATTGGGTCATCAAGAAAGGCGGATGGAAGACTTTCAATGTTTGAAAATAATATTTTTACCTTTTTACACGATTCATGTCTCAGGTCAAATATAAGCTTTTTGACAGTCCATGTTGAAATTTTGTCATGGTAGTTGAAGGATTAATTTGAGTATGAATAAGTGTTTGTAAACAAATTCTAAGTGTAAATATTGCAAATGAGGGAACATCTTAATTTCTTAACCTTAAGCATAATCCGATCATCCCACAGATAAACAGATGGCAGATTTTTTTTTTTAAGTTGACAAGAGCTAAATATAAATTTTACATGTGATCTTCTCGGGAATGAAATTGAATATTAAGCGGGGAGAACTCTGTCAGATTCCGATTGCCATAATATCCTGAATCCTGATTTTTGATGTACTATAGGTCCTCAGGTCATCCTGATTTCCCTGTTTGAAAAGTGACCTTCAAAGAAATCATTTCCTTTACGATGCAATATTTGTTTTTGTTGGTGATTCATTGACTCGTGACAATTTGTCCAAGGACAAAATATTTTTTGTTAGGTTTGATTCCAGTTCTAACTCTTGGGCTTTGTAAAGCTCAGTTTGAAAAGGCTTTTAGCCGTTTAGCATGCAGATAGCGATAAATAGGAATCTTGATTTGTGCTCATTGACGTTTGAGCTTCTTTGTTTGAAGTGAATTTGTCACTCTGAGTTTAGTGGTGTAGTATATACGTTAAGATTCTTTAGGTAACAAGATAACAGCAACGTCAATCGGATATTGGTGGTTTTTGATATAGTAGATACTTCTGAGTGTTTTAAATACGTTTTGTAACCAACGAAATACCTGAAAGTTCAAGCTAGAGTCAACGTTTTAGTTGCAGGGATAAGCCTTGATTTTAGATTTCAGGCTCCATTCCGCTCTCTTTTCTGTCGTATCAGTTGAGCGTTGAGTTGTTGAGTCCTACTGGCTTTTCAATTTTCGTCGTGATTTTGTACAACGAAAAAAGTGTAATTGTTTTTGATCCAGAAGTAATTGAAATTTGTTGGGCGAAAATGTTTAATTGTCGGTTTTTCACGCGTGTAGCCTTATTCATTCCTCCACTTCAAAATAAGATATCTGCTGCGGGCTTAAATCACTATCGATTCATCACGATGGCTCCGGTTAATATGTCTCTGGAACAGTCCTTTATTTTTAGACAGGTGAGTGATTACTGATTACACTTATTTATACTTGATTGTATTTGAAGCATTTATTTTATGTAATAATGTAATCTGTAAATCTGTGGAATTTATTTTGTTTACTTACTTTTCGGAGCATTAAAGATAATGTATTGTGTTATGTATGATTATGATGTTATGTATTTATTCGCAATCTTAATATGGGTGTTTTCTCAGCAATTTCGTAATTCATGTTGGTTATAACATATGGATAAATCAATTTTTTCTGGAAATTCTAGCTCTTTGATCGGGAAAGCTGCACATACACTTACCTGATAGGCGACCCAGAAAGCAGGGAAGCTGTCCTGATTGACCCGGTGTTTGAACATGCAGACCGTGATGCGAAACTGGTTCAGGACCTTGACCTTAATTTAAAATACGTCATCAATACACATGTTCATGCAGACCACATTACCGGAACGGGGATATTAAAAAAGCTGGTTGGCAAAAATGTTTCAAGTGCCATATCCACAGCAGCTGGTGCCATCGCGGATAAGTTTTTGGAGCCAGGCCAGAATGTGGAGTTTGGATCCTTAGAGATTGAGGTCTCAATGATAATAATTTAAATTTCTATTGTGAAAAACAAACATTTTTCGGAGTCATTAAACGTTACGTAATTATCTACCTTACGTCATTCATTAATTCATGAAACCAATGCATGGTATATTTTGCTCAACAGGTGAGACCAACCCCTGGTCACACAAATGGATGTGTCAGCTACGTTTTCCATCAAGGCCGAAGGGTATTTACTGGAGACACACTTCTGATTAGGTAACTATTAACTATACCACATTTGGCCGTGTTTTGTTATTTTAATGGAAATGGAACATGCAAATTTTAATGTACACGCGCATGAATTACAGGGGATGCGGACGCACCGATTTCCAAGAAGGCAGTAGCCAGATGTTATACAACTCTGTCCATAACCAGCTTTTCACGCTCCCTGATGACTACCTGGTATTTCCAGCTCATGACTACAAAGGTAACAAATATACTACTCTTGCATATAAGTCTTAACAAACTAATTATTCTCAAGCGTCCTAGTGAGTGATATAATTGTTAACCTTCCATATGCTTTTGGTAGGTGTTACTTGTTCATCAATTGGAGAGGAAAAGAAATACAATCCCAGACTCACTAAGGATATTGACCAGTTTACGGAAATAATGGCTAATCTGAATCTTCCCTATCCCAAAAAGATGGACCAATCGGTACCAGCGAATAAAGTCTGTGGTTTGTACAATCTTCCAGATGAGCTCCAAGAGAAGCTGGTAGCAAGTTAAAACGTTGGCACAACATATATTTTTAGAAACTAAAAATGACTTAGAATTTATTAATATAAATTCAACAAAAAATTCAAGAAATTTCCAAAACGCGAACACAGCATACCTGTTAATTTGCAGGCTGCTTCATTTGCAGAAATCAAAAATGTGATATGTAAAATTACGAAAGTATTATGATTTTATTTTACAAAAACACGCTGTACCTTTATTCTGAGTTACAATTTATTCAGATGTAAACTGACAATCCTTCCCCATCTTTTGTTTACCGCTGCGTGCGTACAGGTATTCAAATTACGGAGTCAAACAAATAAAAAAAATTACTTTTAAGCACAAAGTCTCACAGAATACATATGTTATGTACATGTATGCACCAATATGAAACGAAATCCCTGATTCAATTAGTGCATAACATAAAGGTCGGGTTCATCTTGAATGGCATGTATGTATTTGGGTGTCTGGAGCAAGGAATTTTCACAAGAGTCATTCATTGTCATTAGTATGATTTTGTAATATGCACTATGTGTACATACGGACGTAAATATGTATCTAACCAATTCGTTTAGTTCATTATTACCCCTGTGCTCTTTCACTCCTCAAATTTATGTCGTTAGTACAATATTCAAAGAACTTTGCTCATCAATTCAGCAACATTGAAACTCTTGTACTATTACCAAGGACCAAACAGATGGATTTTTGTATTAACATTAAAAGGTGTACTTATACACTACCGCTTCACAGCTAAATTTGTAAATGAGAACCTTCTGTTGGTGGTTATGTAGTCACGATTGAATACACGAATTTTTGTATGTATTATGTATGTATTTTAGAACAAAATCATTCCAGCTACATGTACAACTTTACTTACCCTTGTTGCAAGTCCAGGGCCTGGAGAACCAAACCAGTGCCAAGGGATTCACATGGAGGTAATATAATGTGAATCGTATTTAATTTCGTCCAAGGTAGTGAGTGACCTTCTTGGAATTTCCGCAGGGAATTTCGAGTAATTACTGTAAGAAACTATTTTTATCTCAAACAGTTATACACTTACATATAAACATGCCAAAAATTTTCTCAGTTATTTTCTATTCAAGAAATCAATAGTTGGCAAATGTCGCATGCTTCTCCCTAATTCTGATAATTGTTGTTATAGTGAGTAAAACATCTTTGAGCGATGGGTCAAAAAGTGGAAAGAAACAAGGTCCAAAGCTTATTTAAGTAATTAAATACGTACATTACGAACAGACAAAAGCACAACAATTTCCGTTTGAAATGGAATTCTCCGCCAGAAGTCTTTAACCGGATCTGTGATTTTTTCCTGCTCGCCTGCTCCTGATCCTGATAGAATGATAAATTAAAAACTTTTAACTGGCATTTTAGAAATGTCTGGGAAAGTGTAAAATTTACTGTTTGCGTGCAACAAAGTGAGCTTTTAAAAGTTTTAACGTTTTTAACGGAACGTTTGCCGTGGCGCTGGAGGCGACGCTTGACCTGATCTTGTGCCCCAGAAGACATGCAAAAGTGTAAATTTCAGGCGTTTGTGACTGAACAAACGCTGTTATTATAAGTTTTAGAAATTTCCCACGGCTGGTAGCATTCAAAACAAAGCAACTGTGGAGTAAATAAACAGATACTCCTGATCTTCTGACGTCTTTATTTATTCGGATGAACCATTCCAACTTCCGGCCGATTGACTCATTTTGATCATGTACGCAAGTGAGCAGGAATTATCATGTTTCCTCTCTCTCTCTCTAAATAACATTATGGAATGTTGCTCAACAATTTGTGCCCCTGCCGTCTCAGAATTTTCGTAATTTGGAGGTAATAATTGGAAAATTTATTCTCAGGTTCCCATTAAGTCAATCCCTATCACGGTTACTATCACCCAAGAAGAGCAATAAACCCGGAGGGATTTCCTCGTCCTTCTTCTCCCACCGGAAAAAGTACCAAGTTTCCGTGCCCGAAAATTTACAGGAGGGAGATGACGACGAGGTTTTCCTAATTAAAAATGAACCCCGTAAAAATTTTGACATTAATGGCCTGCGACCCACCAGGTCATCCCCAACCATCCTCATTTCGGAATCAGGGTCTCAGGAAGGGGAAGGAGTGGGTCTGGCGAAAAAAGGATTACCAGGAGAGTTTGCAGGAATTATTCCAGCCGGTCTCGGGTTTCCTCCTCCAGAAGACGTCTCTCCTTCGGATCCCATCTTTCGCGTCGTCAAAGTGGATGTACATTTTTCGGAGTTTCCAGGAACCGGAGAAATTCCGGGACCTTCAAAATATCACACACTTCCCGTTCAGGGAGCTTCTGGCAACGGTCATTTAGCAGTTGCAAAGGCCCCAGAGGAATTCAAATCAGAATGCCCCGCGGAGGTTGTCGCAACCGGAAGTCAAGAATTGAATTACCAGGATGACGGGGACAGTGCCTCAATAATCAGTTCCATCTATGGATTCGATAGTTTAAATTTAAGAATACCTCTGGTTACTTCCAAAGGTCACAAAGGAGCCAATGGAAAAACGGAGTTTGATTCAAGCCCCAGAAGTCATCAGGGCAGTTTGAAAAGGAGCTCCTCCAAGGTCGTGGGTTACTTTGACAGTCCGGAGTTTGTTTTGAAATATACCATTTCCGGGAAAGTGTGGACGTGGGACAGGTTTGATACGAATTTCAATGGAACAATTGTCTCTAGTTTTTTTTTTTTAATAAGGAGTAATGAATAATTTGTGACAGATCTGATGACCTACTCATAATAAAAGATGATGGCCGAATTACCAGTCCAATTAGCAAATCTCAACGGTCCCACAAATCCTGTCACCACCAAATGAAGTCCAGCATGGGGAAATTGTATGATATTTTCTTCCCAAAGAAGGACAAAGAGATGAAGAGTACAAAGTGAGCTTTCATTGTATTTTTTTCCCTACGTTTAAAGTTGCGTCAGATGTCATAATAATAATTGTAATTAGTATACTGCATTTGCTTGCTCCGAGATAGATAAACAATATCACATTTTCCTTTCTCAGTACGGCAAATAAGTTAATCATTACCGCGTAGAATGCCCTGGACTTTACTGAGAGAAAAGGAATGTTCTGATACTTTTTTGTTGATAATCACTAATGACTAAATGACTTTTTTTTTTACAGACCGGACAAATGGGCTACAAACAGCTTGGACAGAAAGGATTGTTTGAAAAAGAATAATACGGGCAAGCAGGGCCTTCAAGTTTCTTTTTCCACGTCCGACGTTGTGCATTATCACACGGATGACCCAATGTGACCTGTGCATAGTACCTATCCTTGTTGTTTGTGATACTGCACATCATGTGTTCAGCATTGCTTTTTAAAGTCAAATGTGAAATGTAAATGTTGAAAATGATATATTTTCAGTTACTATTTAAACTTAAAGGAAGATGCTGAGCTAAGTGGATAGTGTAACCAATAAGCTTATTTGTTATAAGGTGTTTTTACACAATTTTTTGTTTTGAAATGTGAAATATTTTTAAGGGTATTTTTAAGTATACAATAAATGAAACATTGTTACCTTTTTCTATACAAAATCGTCATGGCAGAAGGTGTATTTTGTAGTTTGGAAGGAATCATGGAATTTTTAGGTGATCACATTAATACGAAACGTATGGAACTCAGTTGCCTGGAAGAAGTTGCTTAAACAAAGCTCATTATTAAAAGCGCCAAAATAATCTTTAATTTATTTGTTACACGCACTTTACAAAATTTCCGTATTAACGAATCAGATACGTAATAACTATTATTATTACACCTACTGCTATCAGCTGCTTAATGGCGGTTTCGTTATTAATTACGAAGGAACTACGTAGAACTATATGTAGCTAATTGTACGAAATGGCATAAAAATGCAATTACAAATCCATACTAGTTATCAGTGCATAAAAAATCATTTTGATTACCTTGAGATTCTTGTGACAGTACGTAATTATTGTATCGTTGTTTCGTGAAAAATAAGACACTAGACTTGGACGTTAGGGATGAAATCCCGATTGCTTATATACATAGTTAAAAACATTTACATTAGCGCATTAACAGACATTTAAAATTAGTAAATACATAATATGGAAATGTGTACTGAGCACAAGAATTTCGTGTTTCAGATCTTCATTGCTTGTTCTTGAAAAAAGCCGACCCCAAGAGTCAACTGGACATATATTGAGCTATTCAATTTTGGTCTGTTCAATTCATGACAATTTTGCGCAAATACCATGTAATGTAATTTATACACTTTATAAAAATGATTCATTCGCCACAAAACATTATTACACACATATTCTTTTTGAAGACACTAAAAACATCACATATGTATGTATTTTCAACATTGTGAGCAGGCATTACTCATACAAACGTTTGCCGATATTGCTGCTTGCAAGCCCTCTAATAACGTAATAAATCTCTCAGGACCACATATACATACTTCTGATATATTTGTAAAATGTTCACAAACAAATGCAGTAGTATTTTATAATTATTGCCATTAGTATTTTTTAAATCGAGTACACAGACGAATATTGGGGGTGATGTTTGAAATAGTTAAATTTTTCAAAGGTCGTTTTTTCATTTTTTTTACACCTAAATCATTATGGAGTGATCAAATTACAACAAACTTAATAATTATTGTTAAAAGTTTAACTATAGTATAAATGTTGATTGCTTGCGCACTTAAATGTACTAGCAGATTAGCTCAAATAATTGTTGTCTTTTTTGTAGCGCTCCACCCGATTGGTTTAGAAAATTATTGCACCATCATTACTTTCATTCCAACTGATCCATTCTGTTCAGAATTAAGTGCACTTGGTTATCCCTAACAAATCTTCCAATACAGTCTTACCACCCGAAACACAAGCAGTGACTTAATTATAAATGCTTATTTAATAGTTGCTGAAACAGCATACGAGATAAACGAACTCTGAAATTACGACATAAAACGGGTACGATCTATATTACAACGAAATACACATATTGTGATTGAAATTCATGGCCATAAAAATTGAGGGACCTTCACCTTAGTTTTACACGCTTGTTTTACGTAACGGCTACCATCACACAACCATAACAGCAACAACATGAACGATCAACAAAAATACATATATCCTTAGACTCGCAATAGTGTAAATAAAAAAACATAGAAGTAGTCAGAGTTTCGTACATACATACCTATGTTACACAATGAATTAATTTGTATAAAAGTGTAATTTCGAGAAAAATGAGATTTGAGACTGCATCCATTCGTAATACACTGCGGTAGCAACCGTCAATAGCTGTATTAGTTTTATAGTTTTCTTAACATTTACAATAACCCCCCAAGTTCCAATCAAGTTCCAGTTTTGTATTCAGACGGCATTTTGAATTAATTTCGACAACAGCAGCAAATGCAGCAAATGAGTTCCTTTATGCACTCGCAAAGGCAGTAACCAATGCAGCACAAAAGGAACATGAACACAACAAAGGCAGCGACAGCTATTAACACAATTTCTGTGGTTGTCAGGTGTTCCTTGCTTCTGCAAACACATAAAAAAAATCCCTCAGCCATTTAAGTTCCCGTTTATGAATCAGTTTATAATGCACTACACTCGACGGGAAATAAAATTAAACCATTAAATATGGGAAAACCTCGTCACTTACTTGTTTGTCGGATCAGAAAAAGTATTCCCAGCTCTATCCCAAAAATTGGTCGCACGGTCCTTCAGATCATCCAAATCAGGAATGGGACTGGCATTCGCAAAACTGGATCCTTTAGACCAGCTCACCAGCAGTATCAGGGCAACCAGGAGGAATTTTGGTTGCAGAATGTGAATCATTTTCGACATCTTTGGTTTTCCTTTCCAAAATCAAGATTCCGATTGAAAATTTGTTCACAGCTCACAAATATTTCACTTCCAACTGCAAAACGTTGATTTCCTGGTATCCTGTCCGTTCAGTCTTATCTGCAAATCACCAAATAGAATGAAAAAAAAACTTTCAACTTTTCTCTCAGCAGTTCCCGTTCAATTCCATCCCATTTAACGTCATTGTTGTAACTCAACACTCAACCAACAAATCGTTCCTAGCTTCCCCCTCAAACGTATTTTTCAACCTCGAATGATGATTCAGAAAATGCCCCCAAAACAAAAATGACGAAAAATTCCTTATACATTGATCATAATCTCGACTATTACAAAAGGCGCCACACGGCAGAACCCAATTAAAACACGTACTTACACATTT
This sequence comes from Disparrhopalites patrizii, assembly GCA_034698585.1. Lineage (NCBI taxonomy): Eukaryota > Metazoa > Arthropoda > Collembola > Symphypleona > Sminthuridae > Disparrhopalites > Disparrhopalites patrizii. Next base: position 50,979 of record JAQGBT010000365.1, read on the forward strand.
TGAAATCATTATTACAATAATCTTGGATACTTTCTTGGAGTAATTCCAAGAAAATCTTATCAACCCAAGAAAACAAGAAAAGAAAACCAAACGTACACGTACCTATATTGCAATTTTATCCCCCAAAAAATTCCAGGAAAATGAAAGGAAATAAAAAAAAACGAAAAAAAACACAAATCACAGATCACATTCCAAAAACTGAAATTCCAACCGAAATTCACTTTTTAATTCCAATAATGTTCAATAATTTAGTAAATATTTAGAACTAATTTTAAATTATCCAGTTTTCCAACAGAAATAAAAGGGGAAATTTCGAAAAAGTGAACGTCCCAATTAAATGGGGAAATTTTTTTGAATCTTCCCTGCGCCCAAGCAAGTGTACGACTGCTTAGGAAAAGTCCTATAAGGAAAAACAAGGACGGGCCACACCAAAAAAAAAAAAAAAAATTGCAGGGGGAAGCGATTTCCTTAAGAGAAAAAAATGAACTAAAAAGCAGTTCAACCAAGAAAATACTGACAACAATGGGCTGTGGAGGGATGTTAATGACTCTAAATGGGAGGTTTGAGAAAGGAATACAAAAATGTTTTAAAAAAAATGATTGTTGCCTTCTCTCCTTTTACCTTTACGGGGACTGTCTCCACGAAATGTTGAGGGGAAGAATAAATAGTCAAAGTTAAAAACATACGCAAATTATATGCCCAACCAATTGGAAGCCGTGACCTTCTGGCTTAATCTGTGGTCTTGTTATACCTGTAATGTGGATGCAAAATGTATTCAAACCAATTCACAAAGCCTCATATTATGGCTCTGTCAGTGTTCAAACAGACCCTGAGTCATTGTGGGAGCTTGGAAGATAAAAATAAAAAAAAAATAATAATAGTATCACCGTCTGTTAGCGACGTGATTTTGGCTGGTCCACGTCATAGGCTCAAATGACATGTCATCATTTTGGGGGGGAAAACACCTAAAAAGCAAATATGAGACAGGTTCTGGTGGGTTTTTATTATCCTGATTCAAAGCATAATCTCTCGAATACGATACAGGACGAACAAGTTGCTGGGGGTGTATTCAAATAATAAAAAAAATGAATCACTGCCATAAGAATCACGTTTTTTCAACCCACGTTTTTTTTTTGGATCACACATGTTCCTGCATAATCCAGATTTCATCAAATGCCATTTTATTGGGTAAATATTGTGGTTCAAAAAAAAATTGGATTTGCCACGTTATCCAGGCGGAAGCTGAGGATTCTCAGGAGGTGGTTAGTCATCAATTTGGTTTGGGAATTAACGTGACCAAATCCGGTGGAAATATCTGGAGGAAATGTGCATTTATATGTCTTGTAGAATGGCCTTTTTATGTGGAATTAGGATAGAAAATTGCCTATAATAATTTGTTTGGACTAATAATACATTTAATTCGTTGTTAAATTCCCTCCATTACAAGAGGAAAGTAAATTTTGTGGGATTTGCATTTGCTATATATCAAGGTCATTGAAAGGTCAAGCATCCGTTCAAGCAACTTATCATTTGTGTTAGCAAAGGCTATAGTTCATCCAAGGAATCAAATGATACGGGCGTTGATTTCGCGTCATTAATTAATAAAAAAATACGGAAATGTACAGGGTGCTTCGTCAGTATTAAGGAGGATTGAGGCAATATTAGTTTGTATTTTTGTATTAATAATAATACATAAATTAATCCATAAATTTTAATGTTCGCATAATTAAATCAACCACTGCTTTCCTGCCCCACTTTGGATTTTAGGGAAACAATAAAAAAAAAGCATTTTATTTGCACAGTAAGCGAGTTAGTTGTTTTTTGAAGGATATTTTATTTTGACTTGTACTGGCTTCATCCAGAAATTTTGTTGACGGAGACCTTCTAAGTGGTATTTGATGCATTAATTATTGTATGGCTGTTGACGCTGTTGAGTCTACAATTCCTGAATTGTGTACAAAACATTTGAGAGAAAGAGAGGCAATACAAACCTCAACTCTTCGATTAATATTTTACGGAATGAAACCATTAATTTATATGTCGAGACTAATTGTTATAATTGGTGCAATTATACATAGCCATGACTGGTTGACCATCAATTTTCAATTTTAAAGGAAACGACTTGTGATGGAAATCTGGAATTTACGCTTATATAGATATACACATATGTATGTATATACATTATGAATTTGCTCCTTTTATTCTTCCCTTGCCCCTACCATACGTTGTACTAAGGGGTTAAATGACCTTTTAGTATTGAGCAAGATAATTTCCGTTTTGTATACAAAACGTTATCTCCTTATTTGACTTCCAAACTGTCAATATTTAATTACTTCGGCAAACATTTTGTATACCTGTATGTCTTGGAAAATTTTGTCGGTTTTAGGACATTTTTTTTTAACCATTAAAAGTCCCCGAATTTGCTTTTCAGGGCGTCAGGTGGTGCTGGCACACCGAAGGCTCCTTCCAAACCAAATCCATTCTGAAGCCCAAGAAGTAACGTCTATTACACCGGAAGTAAAGGAGCAAATCCAATTATGACGAAACAAGAGAAGTTTCCTAATTCATTTAGCCTCGCCTGGGCACGATCAAAATCCCTAAAACTCACCCAAACATCCATACTCCAATACAGTTCAAATACGGAGGAGGAAGCCGTCGATTACCACGCAAACCACTTAAAAATAAACGTGCCAGGAAAAATATCCGTCTGCTCCCCTCATGTTTTAGGCTTGGAGTAAAAACAAAAATCAAATGGAGACGTCAAACACTCCCAGAAGATTGAAAAAAAAACAAAAACATATATATATATATATAAAGAAAAAAATATATATAAAAAGAAAAATATATATATATAAAAAGAAATATATATATATAAAAAGAAAAAAATATATATAAAAAGAAACATATATATATAAAAAGAAAAAAATATCCAAAAAAAAACAGGGGAATATTCCTATAAACTCCACATCGTGTTTTGTATCAAAAAGGGCAAGACACTTTTGCCTTTTTGGCAGGCGTCAAAGAAGAGATGTTCCGTGTGCATTCCCAATTTATCGCAACATTGAACACACACCATGAAAAGCTCATTAACCCTTTTCCGAAGGGGAGGGGAAGAAGAGACAGTTTAAATAATTATTTCATGTCCCAACGTTCATTTTTCTCTTCAAACTTCAAACCAAAACCCTTTGTACACTTTTGAACGGCTCATCGTTAAATTCTGTACATACATATGTATGTATATGATCCATATATGACAGAGCATTACTGGAAGGGTGAAACGTTTCATTTCTTCCTTGCATAAATGTTCCACATTATTACTAGTCGTGTGTCAGCAAGAGAGCCAAGGTCATTAAATTCAGCTGAGGCTGTAGCTGTAATGTAGATAGTAGGTATACATATGTATATATACATATGTGTATATGCCCATAGGCAAACACCTATACATATTTCCGATTAACCACAAATCTTTTGTGTGTAGAAATCTTCTTCTCGGAACTATTTACATAGTTCTAGTTCGACTCTCCCCGTTAAATGAGGAGGAAATTGGGAGGAAAGTAATTAACAGCTACTCGCAAAGTACTTGAGCATACCTGTACATATATACTAAATGTATGTAATGCTAAAAGGAACAGAGAGAATCCTGTTATTATTATTACCCCCTTTAGAAACCCGGATGATTGCTCTCGCCGGAGGGGATTTTTTTTGGGGGGATAGAAAATAAAGAGGATATTGGGATGAGATATTTAGATCTTTGCTCTGGTGGAAGATTCGTACAAAGAGATTTTTTTTTGGGGCGAAAAGCCCGATTCACCAGGGGGGGAATGTAGAAATTGATCTCCTCCAAAGATCAATGGGATGAAAACAGAATCAACGTCGATCTAGGAGGAGATGAAGGGGGAAATGGAGATAATGGAGACTTTATTATTCAAGCGGAATTTTGCAGGGCTTAATTATGGTGGGCGCTGGGAGCTCTTTGGAAATTTTAATCCTGAGATATCAAAACCACAGGAATTCCTCGGTACATGAATTTTGTGAATTGCGACCAGGTGAAAACTATCTAATTAACTAATATACAGCGTGCAACATCTCAGCTGATCCTTAAAATATGATGCATACAGGAAGAAGCTTAAATAAATTTTTATCCTTTCATTTTCATTATCAAATAAATTTAATAATAAATCAAACAAATTATCCCTCAATTCAATTTGACTTTATTTCCTCCCGTAATTTTAATTGTAATTGATTTTTCACAACGCATGCGGAAGACGCTCTTAATGTGCCACCTGCCTGTATCTTCCTCAGTTTCGTGGGGAACACACTGTACAGACAAAGCAATCAAGGGAGACTCTGGTAATTCCCGGATTTTCGAGGTCAGGAGCCCACAACGTGCAGTTCGAACAAAAGCAGATCATATGTATGACGAAAGGTGAAAGGCAGGAGAATAAGTATTGAGAATTTTCGGGGAAACTAATCTAAATTCGGTTCAGCTTGCCAACAAGAGAGAAAGCTCCTTGTACTCCCCTGAATAGGTATGTAATGTATTAAGCCGGCTCATTGTTATCCACTTGTTTGTGGGAATAGCATTGTCTTTGTGGGGATTTACAATATTTAGAATTTATTGGGCTTATAAACAACAAAAATAGCTCTCAGTCCTTTTCACAAGCTTTTGCTAAAAGAAATATCAGCTATGAAAATGTGGAATTATTTTCGGGAATATCTCGTGAACAGCAAGAGCAAAATAGATGCAAAGGTAAGAGGGACGAGGCGAATTATGGAGAACATGGGAGAGAGAGAGAGAGAGAGAGAGAGAGGAAGAGAGAGCATATGGAGGCAGAATGAATACAAATATAATTCAGTGAAAGCATGCACAAAGAAAAAAGTAGACGGACAAAGTGAGAAAGAAAGAGACAGAGAAACAAGAAAGGACAGGAAACAAGGAATACCGCATTTTCATAGAGAAAAACAGAAACAATGAAGGTAGAGAGCAAGAGATAGAATCAAATAGGGAAAAGAAAAAGAAAAGGAAAATGAGAGAAAAGATAGAGACAGAGAGAGAGAGATGTAAATAAGGACAACGGAAAATAGAGAGAAAGAGAGAATAAACAAATAGAGAGAAAGAGAGAATAAACAAATAGAGAGAAAGAGAGAATAAACAA
>JAQGBT010000366.1:0-56133 GCA_034698585.1 Disparrhopalites patrizii
ATCATTTCCTTTCTCTTTCTAAAATTTTCTCCTCTGCTTTCTCTTTCTAGAATTTTATCATTTCCTTTCTCTTTCTAAAATTTTATCATTTCCTTTCTCTTTCTAAAATTTTCTCCTCTGCTTTCTCTTTCTAGAATTTTATCATTTCCTTTCTCTTTCTAGATTTTTCTCCTCTGCATTCTTTTTCTACAATTTTTTCCTCTGCTTTCTCTTTCTAGAATTTTGTCTTGTACTTTCCCTTTTAGATTTTTCTCGTTTTCTTTCTCTTTCTATAATTTTCCTTTCCCTTTCTAGATTTCTGTCGTTTTCTTTCTCTTTCCTTTTTTATCCAATTATCTGTCTTTCGTTAACTTTCTTTCTCGTGCTGATTATACATAAGAAGTTTTTCTTTTCGATTATCTGCCGTCGTCGCATCCGAATGTTTCCCCCTTTCGTCTCGTTTCTCTTCTCAGATGTTTCGTTCCCTCTGTTTTTGCATGATTTATTGTCTTTCTTTCTCTCTCGTTTATTTCCTCTTTTCATTCCTCTTTCTTCCTCGCTGAGTTTCTTTTGTCCATGTTCCCTGTCTGGCACGTTCCCCTTTTATCTACCACATAAACGTTTTCATGTTCTGCCTCTTTGTATTTATAATGTATCACGGACTTTCCCCCTTTCCCCTCTTCTGACTATCTCTCCATTCTCCTCTTCTAACTATCTTTTCTCCACTTCTGACTCTCTCGTTTCATTCTCTCTCCCTGACATCATGTTGCTTCTCCTCATCTGCCCTTCACCCTCTTTGTCCATTTTGGGGTCCAAAGTGAAAACAACTTTCTCTTTTCTTGCGGACATGGAATGATTTCGTTTATTTCAACTACACAATTCAACCACTCTGTCCTTCCATAACCCTAACCATAGTATCACTCAGTTTTTTTGGTGAAAAAGCTTAACAGGAAAGAAAAGAAAGGGTTGTTTTCGTAAGAAAAAAAAAGAGGGAAAGGAAGAGGATGAAGAAGGCAAGATTTTGTTCCAGTACCTCAACACAATAACCTTGCTCTTCCCATCCTCCCCGTTGAAAAAAAAAATCCTTGATGACATTATTTACGCTCCATTTGATGACAAAGGCCTCCTACCCCACGGAGGAGTGTACATGGGAGGGACATATATACACGTGTAATTTGTAGGGAAGGCTAAGAATGGATCACATTCAGCTTGATGTTGCCTCAAGAAAAAAAAAGAAAGTGAAAAAAAAAGTAAAGTATAGAAGCAAAAACCGCACCAAAATGATCCAGGAGACAGAAAGATTGGGATAAGGAGGAAAAAAAAAATCTCATAAGATTACACAAGGCCGAGACAGATTCATACAGCTCCCTGAGAGATCTATCCATGCACGGCGTACATGTGTGGCACAGTTATTATATTTTTTTGTTCTGGAGACACAAAAAGAAATCGGTTTTTTAGTCCTTTCAGCAGGGTAGAAGAGAAAGTCTAGTTTTTTTAGGGACAATTCAAAGGAAAATGATTTTAATGGAAAAGATTCTGAGTGATAGAGAGAGAAGGGAGAAAGTGAGAGAAATGGAGAGACAGAGAGCGAGAGGATGAAGGAGATATAGAGAAAATAATTACCTAAGTTGCTTTTGGATTTGACATTGATGGGTCTGTTATTTAGCTCTCCTTCCCTTCTCCCTTTCTTTTTTCTCACGGGCTTTGACATTATTATATTTCCCCCTGCCCCCCCCATGATATTCACTCTCTCAAACGACCCTCCTCACTCTCTACCCAGAGGCCAAGTGATTTTTGTATTACATGGGAGAAAAATTCAATACACTCCCTCAAGACTTCGGCGGAACTTCTTTATAAAAGAAGGATGCTTGTGCAGTTTTTTTTTATCTGGAGGGGGAATTTGGCAGGATAAATCACCACTTGTCATTTACTCATACCTCAATCCCTTTACGTTCACCTATACACCCGTACATTAGGTCTTCCCTTCCTTGTAAGAGAAATACAGAGGGAAAAGGGCTACAAGTTACAATTTGCAATAATGTGACCCCGTCAAAGTCCAAGGAGATTTTTTGTCCCGGACGCAACCTCCAGGAGCTACAAATGTATTATTAATTCCTTGATTTTCTCTCACCAACAGTGATACTTCGTAGTTATTTATAAACTTTTGGGCGGAAACACCCGGAGCTTCCCAGCGTCTCGGTTTACTTGGAGCTAACCTTGATGGATCGCAGAGAAGGAGGCAAGTAATGGGGGTAAAGGATACTTTTTTGGTGGAGATGAGACGAGAAAGTCAGGGATAGAGACGGAGATGGAGAAAGAATAGCTGGAGCTAGAGCAAAAGTCGAGGAAGTAGACGGACATAATTGAAAACAGGAATTCCGAGAACATAAGAAACAATTTCTGAAGAAAAAGAGAAAGCAAAGACAAAGTCAGAGAAAGTAAAAATAAAATCGTGGAAAGTAATGAAGTCGAGACAAAAAGGAAAAAGTAGAGACAACGTCCGGGAAAAAAGGAGAAAGTAAGCAGAAAGTCGGAGATATAGTAAAGACAACGTCCGAGAACACCTAAAAAAGGAGAAAGTAAAGAAAGCGAGAAAAAAGGAGGAAGTCACAGAAAGTAACGAGGATGCCCGGGAAAAAATGAAGAAGAAGAAAGGAAATAGAAAGTTGGAGAAAGTAAACAAAACGGTCGAGAGAAAATAAAAAACGAGAAAGTAAAGAGAAAGTAAAGAGAAAGTTGGAGAAAGTAAAGAAAACGTCCGATAAAAAAATGACAAAGGAGAAAGTCGGAGAAAGTAAAGAAAACGTCCGATAAAAAAATGAAAAAGTAGAAAGTCGGAGAAAGTAAAGAAAACAACCGGGAGAAAAATAAAAAAGGAGAACGTCCGAAGGGAAAATAAAAAACAGGAAAGTAAAGAGAAAATCGGAGATAGTCAAGAAAACGGCCGAGAGAAAATATGGAGAAATTAAAGAGAAAATGGAAGAAAGTGAGAACGTTTGAGTAAAGATTTAAGAAAAAAGAAAGTTCGACAGTGAAAATGAATTCTGAAAAAGTAAAGGCAAAGTCCGAGGAAGTGAAGAGAAATTCCGAGGAATAAAAGAGGAAGTCCGAGAAAGTAAAGTGAAAGTCCGAGAAAAATGGAGAAACCATAGTGAATAGAAAATCCGAGAAATATCCATGTAGAAATTCTGAACAGAAAGTTGTTGAAGGTAAAAGTCCAAGAAATGGAGAAAGTTTGACAGGCAACCAGACAAAGGAATAGTAAAAAAAAATTACAATAAAAAAAGCTTACCTTGAGGATGCCGGGTTGGAAGAGAATGTAAAGTTGCTCCTGAGAGAAAGTGGATTCTGCAAGTGTTTCGTCTCTCTCTCTTGGAGATGCAATGGGGAAAGCTCTGTCCTTCCTTCCCTCTTACTACACAATACCCACACTTTGTGCTGGGACCCAAATAGCTCATGCCCAAACGAGTCCCAGCTATTTAATGATGAGAGATTGCCCGGACGTAGGCGTCTCTTTCTTTCCCTTTCCCTCTCCTCCCTCTCTCTCTCTCCTTCCAATCTCTGTCTTTCTTCCTACTTCTCTCTCTCTCCTACGACCTCCAACACTTTCTCTCTTTATATTTTTTGGAATTTCTTACGATTTAAGCCAATATATTCATCCCTCTCTCTCTCACTCTCAATTTCCCGTATATCCCTTTGTTTTATCACTCCCATCTCTCCAGCCCTTGTTCATACATGAAGAAATTCGACGTTTTTATTTTCTTCAATTCCTTTACACTCCACGGAATTTATTGCAAACATCCTTGTCCCTTTGTCCTTCCATTATTTCCAGGGAAAGTCATGAGTTTTTGAGGGAGTCAAAGTTGTTTTTTTTTGGGGGGGAAGGAATGAAGGATTGGAAAAGTGGAAGCATATTTTAGATTAAGAAATACTCCGTATTTTCTGGTTTTGTTTCCCTTTGTATTACAAAGCTTCAAGGAAATATAGAAAAGAAATACGCAAAAGAAATACGCGAAAGAAATACGCAGAATAAATAACGGAAAAGAAATATTAAAAAAATTCTGTATTGTACAAATTTTTAGAAGGAGGCAAAGGATGTATATTTTGATTGGACAAACTCAGAAGAGAAAGAGAGAGAAGGGGAAAAATGTTTTTAAGAGGCATGATAGAGTGGATGTACAGCGGGTAGCATTTGGTTGGGGATTACGAGTATTTGTGTGTCGTGCTTGTGTTGTTTATTGGCGGAGGACGTCGAGTACTTGGGAAATTTTGTGGTTGGAGGAGAGAGTGAGTTGACACATGTTAAAAGAGCTCTCTCTCTCTCTCTGTCTCGGATTCTCTCGTTTTGTCTCTCAGTTGGAGAGGAGAAAGTTCGGGGAAGAAAGAGGGAGACGGATAGAGAGGGAAAGAGAGAATGAGAGGGACACAGCTTGAGAGAGGTAAACAAAGAGGAAAGTCTGGGACATGCATGGGTTCCAATTTATGGCATGCAATTAACTCCCAAGCTTTCTTAATTTCTCCGGAGCTCTCCAACGGCTTTCAACAGGTGTCCAACTGTGCTTTATTATTATTATTTCCACACACACACACAGACTGCATTGGCAGGGACAAATGAAACAAGGGAGTTTATTTCATCTCGTTCAACTTTTATTCCTTTCCATTTACTACTTTGCTCTCTCCCTTTCTATTGCGTTAGGCTACTCTTCCTTTGTCTCTTTCTCCTTTTTGGTGGGTCTGTCTCCCGCATTTAGCCCTTCTCAGTATTTTCCTATTTCTCTCCATTTACTTTCTCTACTTTAAGGGTCCCATTATTCCCACATGGTCAGTTTGTCCTACGATTATCTTCATGAGTTTATGACGTTCTGCTCTGCGTCTCTTTTCCTTTACTTTTCGTTTCTCTTTATTCTTATTCGTTTGCTCCTTTTTATTCTTTTTTTTTTATTTCTCTCTTATTGTCTGATTTTTTATATTTCTCTTTTGTCTGATTTTTTATATTTGTCTGTTGGTCGGATTTTTGATATTTCCTATTTTTTTCTGATTGTTGATATTTTTCTCTGTTTGTCTGATTTTTGATATTTCTCACTTTTTGTCTGATTTTTTTCTTTTCGTTTGATTTTTGATATTTCTCTTTTTGTCTGATTTTTTGATATTTGTCTGTTGGTCTGATTTTTGATATTTCCTCTCTTTTCGTCTTAATTTTGATATTTCTCTCTTTTCGTCTGAATTTTGATATTTCTCTCTTGTCTGATTTGTCTCTCTTTTTGTCGGATTATTGATATCTTTGGCATTTTTTATTTCCGCCTCTTTCTCGTCTTTATTATCCGCCTCTCGATTTATTTCTCTTCTTTGTGTCACCTTCATTTTTACAATTCCGTACATATGTATGTATATGCATAGCTAGATGTGATTTTTTCTTTTATACTCTGTTTTATCCTCTATTTCTCTCTATCTCTCTCAACTGTCTTTCATCAGCTTCGTTCTCTTTAAATGTGCATACGTATACATAGCTGTACATATACGGCCATTAGGACATATGTGTCATTTGTCCCATGGGAGCACAGAAGGTAGAATAAGGGACGGAGATTTTTTATTTCCTTTTCCCAAATTGCTGGTGAAAGTAGGCTTATTAATAGCAGTGGGTGCCACCGGCTGGGATAGGATCCTTCAAATACAATTTTAAACTCCCTTTTTCGCGTGACGCAAAACACGATCTCCCTGTTTGAAATGGTCATTAATGACATTTGAAACGCTCCCGCATAAAGTTTTAATAACATTGATTCTCCCTCCCACTCACGTAATTACAAGAGTGAAAAGAGAGAAGGGGGATGTTAAGTATAAAGTCAGTGAGGGGAAAAATGACTTATGTACGTGAGGGTGACTGAGGGGCAGTGGGAGAAATCAATAATTGCAAAGAATGTTTCCGAATAAAATAAAAAGAATCAGAGCCTGTACGGAGGCAAGGGATGTCTCCTGCGGAATGCATCTCTCCTCATATTATTTCTCCCTCCCTGTTTTTCTCCGGCCGAATGTCTCCATCCAGTTCACTGGCAAAAATAAACGTTTCGCTCTGCCTCATATTTTTTCATCCTCCTCCCAGCCTCGCTTGAAGGATGCTTCAAGGGATATGCGGTGGCTTTTATTGCAGTGGTAGATGTGAAATGGAGATGTTTTCAAGCAGCAAGGAAAATACCTTTTTTTTTCCTCTCAAGAAGGACCCATATGCATTTTTTCCTCCTATTTTTTTTTTTACTGTGACAATTATGGTCCAATGTCTTGCTTTTTTTCTATCCCGGGAAATATTTGTGGTTACATAAGGCCCTCCCGCCTCTCCCTTGAATACAAATAATACGTTAACAATAGGAATAACTCCGTCATTAAATTTTTATTACGGACATATCTACTGGCATTTCCTCCCAGAAACGGAGATTTTTATTCCTTTTTTTTTCCCCTGGACAAAGTACGGCCGGAATATACTATAAAGTCTTTCTTCCGGAGGAAGGAGAAATCTTCTATTTGAGAGTCCCCAGAAATACTACATCTTGGTCACATTATACCCAGGAATAAAGGGATAGTCCCGGCTTTAATTCCCCTATTCATTTGGGAGTCATCGTATACATAATTCCAAAAGAAAATCTTTTCCCTTCGTCACAATAAACCCTATAAAGAGAAAGAAAAGTTTTTCTGGAGGGTGAAAACGCAGTAACCTTGACCAAGAGATAACTAAATCCCAGAAGAAATACGGCTGATTGAACGGCACTAATTGTAACGAATGAGCAAAAAAACAAATCAAATTGCACAAATAGACTCTTTAGCCCATAAAGAAGGGCTGTCGCTGAATTGCTCTCTGATTTCCTTTGCTTTCTCTTTTATTCCTTTCTCTCTCTCTCTCTCTCTCTCTCTGCCTCTCGCTTTGTCTCTGGTTTTTAATCTCCTGAAATGCTTAGTCCCAGAAAAAATTGAGAGAAGTGCTTGTTGTTGACTTGTCCGTACATTCTCGTGAACATGATGTAGTTTTGGCAGAGCACAAAGGACGCCAAGAGCTCTTTGTTGTGGCCCTTGTTTGGTCTTGTCGCTGGCAAAGTGGTAGCAAAAGGCAGTAAAAAACAAGGTTCTTCCTTTTTCTCGCGTCTCTCCCCTTTTAACTTTTGGCAAGGAGCCGGAAATTCTGCGAAAGAAGGGGATACCAAAAAAAAATTCCTCCCACTTCTTCATTGAAACTATCCTTTAGCCCCAGAAAGTGAGTGTACCTCTTTTTTTCGGGACGTCACTACCGTTCTCCAGGGAATGACTCTATAAAAAACGGGGAAGAGAGACTTTCCCCGTGTTTGTCCCAAATGGCACCGCACCGCACAGCTGACTTTCTCCGTGGGAATGACGGAGACCGGGGAAAACGGGAGGGTCGTAAGTATGTGTTCCTTTTCGGATACATTATAAACCCATTTTAGCACTCACAAACGGCAATCGGCGTTTGTTTTCGTTGACAGTGGATTCCACCTTGAAATGATGCCAATGTTTATGAGTTTCACGGAAATTATGAGCCGCACCGGAGGAGAGCGTGGAGCTTTATGGGAGGAGATAAGCAAAAACAATAGACTATCACGTAATATCCCAATATGTAGAATCCTTTGAATACTATTTATGCCTCCCACGACCTACATTTACTGCTTGGATAGGAAAGGAAACATTTACTTTGCTGCAAACTGGCATCAACTGGGTTCACTGTGAAATAGTGTCGCCGCACTTCTGCAGGTGCCATAAACCAATCTACTTTAATAGTAACAGGAATTGTTCGCGTGGAACTTCTTCATAAATACACAAGCTTAAATGGGTGTAGACAATTTTTAAGAACGTGAGAGGTAACTGATACCGAGGAGCGCGGGCACAGCGAACTTAAATAGACAACCCTTATTCATCACGACATCGTCAAACTGGTAATCGCCTTCGGCACCAAAAATTAAGCTGGTGGACAGATTGACCGTGGGTGAAACCATTCCAGACTTAAAGTATGAGTAATTCTAGCTAATAGCATAGTCACTGAGCAGAATTTGCACAATAAAACCTTGATCTATAGAAAAACGGTGTGCAAACGCCTCCAGAATTCTGTCTACTCGAAGTAATTTGCAGAATTCGACGGGATTAAAATTAAGTAAACTTTAACCGAATAAATCACAGTACATTTGGATACCCTGGAAAGGCCAAGGATACCCTTGGCCTTTAACAGCTATGAGCCATGAAGTATAATCTATCTATCTATCTATCTATCGTCGTGTGAGAATCATTTCTAACGCAAACACGCTGAAGCTTAACAGCAGCCATACCAACCGTGAACTAGTCAGAAATGATACTTAAACGACTATACCTAAAAATAAAAACATAACATGCATAAGAGATGAAACAGTGAATGGTAATTAAAACCACGGAATAGAGTTTAATTGTGCGTTAAAACTGCTCAAGATCAAATATGTGGCTTAGTTAAGTAGCAATTTTAATTATTTGATTAACACTGCAGGTATTGAGGTATTACTTATTCATTAATTAACAACCACAACCAGCCGGGTTGAAAACGACACCATCAAAAGTAGCCTAATAACGATAACCGAGTTGAATCTGCCGGAACATCACGTATTTTTAGAGCCACAGTGAAAACAAAATGTACAACACACAATGATTTTACGATTGAAACTCAAACAGTCATAGATATTCCATTGGAACTTAACAATGACTTTGTTAGAACATTACGGGCATCTCTGAAGTCACCACTAAAGTCGGTTCTTAGCATTTCCAGAATCCCCCCATTTCTCTATATACGCAAGATTATTCGTCCATCAGAGCTGGATTGTTGAAGTTAGGTTTTGTTGGATCCTCGTCCGGATGCTCAACGTCTTCAATTTTGCCGTACCTGCCCCACCATTCATCATCTTCATCCTCAAGAGGTTCTCGGTATGAATACTTCCGCAGCACTCTTCTCGTCTTCCAGTAACTAGGTGGTGAGATTGCGAGTCCTTCTAAAATTTGCATTCCCCTCAATACTTTCTCTTCTTCGTAGGGAAGCCCAACGATCTGAACTGAAATCGGCATGTTTGTAGAGGATTTTTTCACCGCCTATGATACAAAATTGTCACATATAAGTACAAGTACTACCTATGTCGGTTGACTTTCAGTTTAAAAAAGAAAAGGTTTGACGAAAACGGTAAGCGTCTATGGGCGCACAGTGTTGAGCTCACAAGATTAATTCAGTTGCCGGCGTATCAAATATTTGTTGCCGACAAGTGAACTACGACAAGTACAACACAAAAGCTTTTAAGGACCACAGATTAAAATAGAAGAGGCAGCACCAAAATAAAAAATTCAACCTTTTTGCCAAGTCGTAGGACAAAATCGCCTTCTGTATCGTAAGAATCTACATTCTCGCCAGACTCTTGAGCAAATGGAACCACTCCAGCCGGAAAATCGAATAGATTCCACATGATTGTATAAATACACGCAGCTTTTTTTCATGAAAAGAAACCCAAAAACGTCAGTTAGAAATCTCGAATGTTCACTTTTTCAAATGTATATTTGCATCCTTAAGCAAACTATTTCATTACAACCCGAAGCAGCAGAAAACTTTCAAAGATTGTTACGTAATAAATACATCGGGGTACCTTGTTGCTTGCCCGGCACGTTGTGAGGAATGGCCGGATAAGGAAATGTTGGACATAGCACTAAATCTAACTCAAGCCGTTTCCATTGAGCAATTATAGCGTCAATCATGTGTTTCCGTTCTCCTAATTTGCCAAGTAATTCAGCAGAATTCGTGGCACCACCTGCATCAGAGGCACACAAACATCTTTTAGCTGATGAACTTTTACCAACAAATAAAAACAAAAAACAAAAACAAACCTCTAAGAATTTGAGCAGCTCGGGGCGAATGAAAATAGGGTAGAATGATGTCAATAAAAAAGGCCACCGTTGAACGTAACCACCGCGGAGCCAAACACACCAAGTAATTCATGAGCAATCCTTTCGTCACCGTCTCGCTCTTCCTGTGGATACCACATCAGATTTTCTTGTAAATAGTATTCTATTTAAGGAAGACTGATCAAAAGTGACAAAACTGAATTACCAAGAACTAAGAAAATGTGCCCCATTGTCTGCCATACAAAAATCAACAACCAATTCAAACATGTAATAGCTATCAGGAAGCTTGAACGGCACCAACGTGTGACCTTCATCTTCCAAAGCTTTCTTTGCCTCCAGAACGACTGATTCCGTATCACCCATTAGTGGATAGAATGGAAGTGAAGTGAAGTAACCAATTCTGAGTTTGTCTTTCGATGAAAAGGCCTTGAAATTGTGAGAGCACATTAGCATAAAGACATTACACGAAAAAATACTTGGCGAAATTCCCAAAACTGGAGTATAAAGTGCTGGTCCTAAAGTCAGCGTACCTTTTGATCAAATCCAATGGGAGCAACGTGTGGATCGTGCTTCCGCTGAGCTCCATTGTCTACTAGACATTGAAACACTTTCGCAATCGTTTTCGTTTCTCTGGCCATCAACCCCGGTACACCCACCACTAAAACATGAATTTTTCATTATTTGCCACATCCCCCAAGGGCACCAAGGAACTAAAAAAATATGATGTAATAAAAACGGATCGTACCTCCAACCGCATTAGGAAGCGAGGCCTGGAAACCTAGGGCACTATACACAGAAATCATATTATATAAGTTTGTAAAAAGGTAGTGCTAAATTTAAAACGTTATTGTCATTTATAATGGCCAGAAGGCAAACAAGTTTTATGGTATACAAAGTGATAAAACAAAATTGCACCTGAGTCTTCCACTCGTGGGCTTTAACCCCGCAATACCACAGAAATGCGCCGGGATTCGTACAGAACCACCAATATCACTCCCAATTCCAATCATAGAGCCACCTGCTCCAATCAAAGTCGCTTCTCCCCCACTCGAACCACCAGGTGAAAGTTCATGATTCAAGTAATTATTTGTGACGCCATAAACTGGATTCCCGCAGTCATAGCTAAAATGTTTAAAAAAAGATGCTTGCACTTTCAAATTTACTATCCAGCACCTGCAGCTCGAACAATTAAACGTAATTACCTAAGGAGGGTCTGTGGCACGTTCGTTTTGCAAAACGGTATAGCACCTAAATCAATGAGAGTTTTTACAATCGCCGAATGTTCGTCTGCAGGGCAATTTATCCGTTTACCCAGCCCCAACGTGGAGTCCATACCCGCCACATTACAGTTATCTTTGATACTGACAGGCAATCCATGAAGTGGTCCTTTAATTTCGTTACTTTCGTCAAGCTTCTCTGCCCATTCCTAAAAGCATACCGACCATGTAATGAACTCAATTTTCCATCGTTTTCAAATAATTATAAACACGACGGTGAACAAAGCTTTTACCAGGCATTTTGGTACAAAGTCCGTGCAGCAGTTTAACTCACGAGATATCTGGATTGCCTAAAACATCCAACAAAATCACATTTATAAACATTATCACATAGGTATAGATATCACATATGTACATACGCGCTCAATCCAAATCAGTATGTACATGTACTGACCCCAAAATCTACAGTAATTTTCAGGTGTTGTACACGGTGCACAATCGCCCTATAAATATTAAACTACATACACCTATCATTTTCTAGCACAAACACCATGAAGCTTACTTTTTACACCCAATATCATCATTCATTTAATCAGGATTTCACCAAAGTGAGCTACGGGATTGAATAATAATAATGCTATTTTTAGTACGGCGTTGGTATCCACACTACATATCAGACCTCCCTTAATTAATCATGAGATTCTGTAATTGGCTAAAATCAACTTGAAAAATAGCCCCATTTTCACAGTGGAAACGAATACATAATAATATTGATAATATACATATGCAAGGTATTTGATGTAACGTATTAAGCATGTATTTGAGGTGACATTATTTTCCAGCACCTGAATGCTGAAGGATAAAAGGATTATTGATTTATACGAAAGAAAAAACTACATTGGTTCACTGAGAAAACTTTTCACTCGCAAATTGAATAATCGATAAATTCCACTGGGCCGAACTCCAATCAATGTATCTTCAATTATGGCTTCCCCTTTACAGCACATAGCCCATCCATACCCAAAGCTGCAAAAATCTCACTTTTACCCAACCTTTTTACTTTTGCTTGCCACACCTGAATACGTGTATATATATATAGGAATAGGACATACTCATGCAACTGGCAGTTATACCTACACTGTATACACAATATATGGATACAAACTATGCCTCACATAAGGAACATAAAAACCAGGTATCGTCTTTAGCTGTTTGTCTATTATGACGCCATATAGGTTTCATGTATGCAAGTATTGAAAGAAAGGAAAATCGATGAACTAAAATATTTATGCCAGAAAAATATGACTTTGGTCAGCAAAATGACATCTCAGATTCTCAGTAGACTTTTACCACAGCCATTTATAATTCCATGAATGCGTATAATGGAAACTACATTTATAGAGTTTTTCTTTGTACTCTCTTACCCCCATTAGCCATACAACTTCTTTTTTTTTTTAAATATATTCTACTTTGCTGCAAATAAGACTTCCAGTTTAATATGTACGTTACGTACATAACAAATGTAATAGCATGAAAACGTGTTATTTGTCATTCCAATCACATTATCTTTGATATAGAAAATAATAATTTCGATTTTCCTCCAGAAGATAGAAACAACATGTACCACAAAACATGTCCATATAAATATTTCTGTCCTCTTTTCTTGCAGTTACACAATTTTATACTATAACATAAGTAAGATATGGGTATTGAAGGCACGCCTCAAAACTCTGAGAAAAACGATAAACTTACTAGAATGATTTATAAAGGAATAAAGACCATTATTTTGTTTTTTAATGCATTTTGATTGTAAACATTTTCAAAGCTTACTTTGGCGCAGAATGCTTCTAACACAAATTTGGCGGCCAGTCTCTTTTGCTGGAGTTCTTCAATCAATTGTTCATCCGTAAAATCGAAAATTTTATCATGCTCCTCATCAAAGGGACATCGGCATTCAATTTTGAGTGTTTGTTCCTCTCTCTTGTCCTTTTTCTTCTTATACTTCTCCTTGATTTTCGACTTATCCTGAAAAATATACATATAATAATATTAACTATCAAAACCAAATATTGTTACCGCACGGCATACAGGTCTAAATGAATTCAACTTTGAAATATGCAGAACGTATTTAAATTGTCAACCTTTGCAATACAATCTAAATCACTGATAAAATCATGTTTAAGTATTATACAAAATTGATGCTATAATTTTAGCTTATACACACACGAATTGTATGTACTGATTAATAACGTGCTGAGTTGAGTATACACGGCTAATCAAATAAGTGGTAAACACTAAAAAACTAGAAACAAAGTCTGCTACCACATACATCGTATTTAGGTATTTTATGATGCACATGTTTAGATGCTTACTCTTTATGTGGTAAGATTGTACAACAATTAAATAATTAATGTTTTTTCACTCATCCAGGCATTTCCAACCATAAATTAATTTTATGGTCTATGGCTGAGCAGTTCTCATTTCTCACCAAGATCCTGTTTAATCCCATACTTCATTACTAAATCCAAAACCGATTAGTGACTGTTTACTGGAAAAATGTCAAGCAGAGGGCATACGTCTAAAGTCTAAACACAAAGAAGTCCGAAAGGTCGTAGTACAATGGAATTTATGAGTGGTTATTTGTATTTAGTATTCATAGAAGGGCGTACACAGTACTGCTGTCAAATTTGTTTCGGCCGCTGTTCAAAAATGTATAGTCCCGTATAATTAGGTTTCAAAAGATAAAATACAATGGACAGGTGGAGCACATGTACAAACATCATTAATAGTAACCATTGTGATCAATTCTTCCCTTGACGTATCATAAATAATAATAAAAGGCTGTGCAGAAATATTTATCAATTGGATAACTTAATCTCACTAACCTACGATATTATGCCTTCCCGCACATTCACATAGACCATAAAATGAAGACAAAAGTACCGTCAAAAGTCAAACCATATAATTTATAATCTGTTCAAAACAAAATTCCAAAAATTGCACCTTTAATCTGAAAACTAGCCAGTACCCAAAGGCAGCTAGGACAAAGGTGAGGGCGAAACAACATAACCGCTTGAACAAGCTGTACAACAGATTGTTGAGCAACATCCTTGTCTTTTGATTCCGTCTCAAAAATAATTAAAACAGTGTAAATCACTTAAATGAGCAACAACTTCGGTAAGTGCATTCAACAGCTCGGGATGACAGGACGGAAATGTATCACCGGTGCAACAGTCTCTTTGAAACCCTTGGTATGACCTGAAGGAATGTCTTGATGCCTTCGTCCTGAAAATAAAATAAAGACAGAATTAATAAGTGATAAGCTTCATTCTTAATTTTGAACGACAGACATATAATTCCGTATAGGTTTTCCCTATATTGTCAACATCATTCAAACTTACATACACATAACACATATTTAAGCTTACCAGTTACTGCTTACGACCTAACAAGATATTATTTCTTTTAAACTTTTAATAATTACACAATGTAACAGCATAGAAAAATGATGGTGCAACTGTCAAAGAAAAAAATGAGCACAGAAGTTGAAACTTACAAATGCGAGAAGCTGAAGACAGAAAGGAGGAATTGGAGCACTGAAAAATGGTCTAACTTGGGGATGTCCACGTAAGGAAATTAAACATTTAAAAGAACTATTTTAAAATGAAATTCATGATTGTCCACTTTGGATGATGAGTATTGTGTAAAAAAAAAGATGTTAGGGAAAATAAACGCGAGCGGCCACTTGTACCACGTTCGGCCGCTGCCCAATAACTGACGGGGGAAAACCTGTTTCTCGGCACTTATTTTTTCCCCTTTGGGCCATTCCATATGATTCCATGGCCATCACCGCGTGTCCTTCCAATTCTCTGGCTCACATTTCCCCTAAAATTCCTTCTTCCTGGACACTTTTTTCTCAACTGGAACACGATCAATAATTCCCCCGGTAAGTGGTAATTCCAATATTCCAAGAATATGTGCATTATGGAATCCAGGTCATATATTTTCCCAATCACAAAAGGACCAAACCAAACAAGGCCTTACATTTTTGATATTTTACATCATTTGATATTTTTTCCTATTCCTGAAAACATTCCTTTTCAATCGGTCTGCCGAGCTTTATATATATACTGTCTCACTAATTTTGGTCATGAAACGTCTTCGGAAGTATTTATTTTTAAAAAAATATGAAAGACAAAGCTTTCCATAACAATGCATTTGCTCATGCAGCACTGGAGCAGTTCTTGCTCTATAGAATTCAGCTTTTGGATTTGTTTGACTTTTGCATTTAAATAATTCTCTATAATATAAATATGATTCTTGTGGCAGTAGTAACACCAGTCAAACAGCAACTATGTTAGCTACAGGGCGAAGTAAATTAGCGTGAAATACTATAAAATAATATAGATTTTGAATTAAAAAAATTATGCTTCCATGTTTATTATTGTCTGTAAAAATGTAAATTTAATGGAGCTAATAAACCATTATTGTCATATTAAATATTACATGATGTAAAATTAATTCTTTAAGGTACTTATGCAATACATACCTTAATATGTATAAGCAAGAAAGCTATACCGGCAACTTTATGCAGTTATCTGTAAAAGGAGGGGAAGTCGGCGCAAAAGTTTTTACCGGTGCTCAGTATTTGGGAAGCGAAACAAAAGTCTATGTGTTAGTATTTTTTCTCATAGTCACTATAAGGTAATATACTGATTAATTCTTTGTAACTACTGTCAGCAATTTCATCAACACGACTAGATGAAAGATTTACAGCATTTATGCCGGTATGGACGAGCTGACGGTAGGCCAGAAAAAATATTAAGTTTATACAATAAAATCATTAAATTGGATATGCTTGAGGTACATCACTAGTGTGATGTAGCCTGTAGTTGTACATACATACATATATCATATATGTATAAAAAGTCAGAGTAAGGAGTTCGTGAGCGCAGCGTGAGCAACTCTTTTGGGGACAAACTGTTTCTTGGCAGCTTGATTTAGTTTCGATTTTGAGCTTTGTTTGCTCATAACGTAAGGGAGATCAACACATCCATCTTCTGATGAAATTGCCTGCAAGTAAAGTTGTATTGGGAATCCAATCGATCCTGCTGGTACAATGCAATTGACTTGGTCCACTAACACGTCTTCTGCTACCGGAGTGATGATATACAGAGCACCGTTCCGTCTATCAATGGACCGGACGATGCCGTAACCAAGAAAGGTATTGGAATATCTGGATGCTCCAGAAACGACTTTACCCTCCTCGTTTGAAGGTGGGAATGGAAAACTAATGTTACACAGTGCTATTAAATTACCGTTTATAGCACGAAGTACGTCTTTATAGGATAAGGAATTGATCATGGTGGCCAATGTGATTGAAGACAAAGGAACCCTGCAAAATTAAAATGAATCGCATTCATCAGTTACTCCCCAAATAGGTTTAATGTATGTACATACAAATAATACCATACAATTATTCTGCGAATCAGAAACTTAGTCTCCATAAACTTACATTCTAGGTGGCACGGCTGTGATTTTGTTATCATCTGTGTTTTGTGTAATTTCACGAAAATAGCTCGTCAAAAGCTTATCCCTAAATAATTTTGGAGATGCTCCCCAAATTTTCTTTCTATTACTTTTCATCAGATCGCAAAATACAGAATCGATCGGTACAAACTGATACGACTTTAATGCAGCCACATCAATACCGTCTTTGCGATGCTTGTCGTTGTTCAGGACGAACCGCACGGAATCCACAGTGAGTAAAAATGGATAAGAACGCTTTTCCTCACCAGGGATCCCATCAACCATAATTTGAATAACAACGTTCGGGTTAAATAGACAGATCAATTTGCAAGCCAATGTTACTCCTAACCCTGAAAGTCAATAAAACATTAATGTTATTTTTAAGCTCGTTTTGAATAGCATTCCATTTCAAGCACTGCGTGGTAATAATTACTTTACCTCGACAAAAACCCATGGTATTGATTATCCAAGGAACATTTGCAAAATTTTCATCTGAATTCAAATAGCTAAAAATTTCTTTCGCACATTCTAGGTACAAACGAACGCAGTCAGACATGTTTAAACTACCCAAGTACTTGGATCTGCAAGAAAATAAAACATAGATTTGTCTGATTAGCAATTACAAAAATAATTATCATACACAATCTTTGCAGACAGAAGCTTACAAAATTGGCAATTGAAGATGACTATAATTAGGTCCCTCGGTGGTCTCCGTTATTTTTAAAACCGAAATGACACCAGGTGGAGTGAACTCGGGTTGACCAGGATCGAGGTCAATATATAAAAGAAACGGCTCTGTCCCTTCCGAGGAAGTATCAGCCATATTTTCCAACATTCTATTTACTAGCCATTTGTTGAAAGTGGACTTCCCGACACCCTTTCCTCCAAGGACAGCTACCCTGGCATGTGACACTGCAAAGAAAAGCACGCATTCTTATACATATTTTCTTCGGATCTCAATAAATTAAAGATGAATGATTTTCATTAAAGATGCATGAAACTCACCATCAATTTTGGAGATTTGTGAAAACTGCGACAATAAGGTATCCTGCTCTGACTCCTCAAACAAGCAGGAAAACACCGATTTCCAGGCTTGAGGAACCTGCATTTCTTCAATGATCTCCATTCTTTTCGCTTATCTTTGTACGTCAATAAGGGTTGATCCTAAACCTTTACTTAATTTTTCCGTTGACTATCAGAGAGTTCATGGGAATTTGCTGGTAGTAACAATATAAACTATTTATTACTGTGACGCAAACATGTAATGTGCAACATCACACTTTGAAACCTTGAGGAGAGAATTCAGTTGAATTTCGGAACGTTTACTTCACAAAAACCGACACTCAGAACAAGTGATATATTATAATTGATAGGCTCTCACACATCACGTTGTTAACGTTAAACCAGGAGCAATGTTAAAGTCAGTCACACGTTTGAACGTTTGTTAACAAAAAGTCTACCTAATGTAACTGATATTGATTTTACTGCGATTTGCGATATTTTGATCCACACGGCCACAGGCCACACGTGTTTCACAGCGAGTCTGCAAACTGCGAGACATGAGCGTTCAGTTCCATTTGAATTTATGCCTTTTAGTGCCCAAAAAAGGAACTTGTTGGTTTTAATTTTCGCGGGGCCAGTTTCGGCCAAGAAATAAAAAAAAAAGGATGCCTACAAGGCGCCTCGCCTGCCATAAGAAATAGAAACCATGAAAAAGGCGGTGTTTTGAAGCAAAACTCATGGCTTTTTTTTAGTCTTGCCGAAGTCTAATTGCCTCTTAAATTATAATCAATGCCTTTATTCGCATGTTAGTTGTAATTTTAATTCTATTTGTGTCGATACGCTGTATGACTGTATGCCCCAAATTAAAACACCTGGAAATACATAATGTAGTGGTGATTGCATTTAATTTACGTTGATTGACCTGCGAATAGTTTGTGAGTTGTGTATTCTGACTTTCATGGCTGAGCATTGAGTTCCACTGTTCCACTATAGTTCCACATAAAGCACTCCTTCGCCGTGAAGCTGTTAGTGCTGATTGCTGATCAATTGTTTATTCTATTTTGTATAAAAAGTTCCATAAACGGGCAATCGGCAATCCATATTTATTATCGTATTCATCAATGTGGTGTCGGTGAGGTCTTAGTTTACGACGACCTTAAAATCTGAAAAAATTGGAAGAATTGTAGATCACATGTCTTGTATTAGTTCCATGAGCAGTCCAAAAGTGTGATGGTAGTGAAGTTTCCAACATTTGATTGTGGATGCACGACTGAAAGAGTTCTTGGTTCCTGCGAATCCGACTTTGGCTTTGTGGGTGTTTGCGGAAGCTAATTAGCATATGGGATAGATAGTCTCCCAATTTTTTGCTTGTTTGAGACTACTTAGCCCTTTGATGAAGTTAAGGTAAATGCTTAAAAAACTTGAACATCTGCAGTTGTAGTAAGTATAGTAAATCCGTTTGATGTGTGATTAAAGAGAAAACGATCTCTTAATGCTCGTGTCATTTGCTTGTAGGATACTGGAAAGAAAATTAAGTTACATACTTAAGTATCAAATGCTCATGAAATGACGATATCCTTTTCAGATTACGGAATGAAGGACTTTCTAGGTCCAATTCATGGCTATCCTCCACTGGACTCGTCGGATGAAGACGACGACGACGATACCTATTATATTCATCCCATCTATTTCCCCGAGGACGCTGCGGACGATACGGATGATATCAACCAGAACGAATTTTTTGAAGCCGTTTTAAACGCCGATCACATATATTCCTCTGAAGAAAGTGAGGCGGAAGACGACGATTTGAGTATGAACGACGATGACTCGTACGTACCGGACTCCGGTTCTGAAGAGGATGATAGTGAGGAAACAAATGTGGAAGTATCCCCAAATGAGGGTGACGCTGATGCCATGATGGAATCCGACAATGAATGCTCAAGTAACGATAATGGCGAGGAAGCACCGAGCTTCAGTCCGTGTAGTGTGTCCAACGAGCCCAGTGACAAGCCAGTGAATGTGAGTAAATCAGAAAACCCTTCAGAAAGAGCATTGGATACTGGTGAACAGTCAGGATCTAGCTCTGGTAAAGACATTTCAAACATTGAACCATTGAAGTCTGAACCACACCGAGAGCAAGAATTAAATACAAATCCTACTGAACCTCAGACGACGAAATCCAAGAAACTTCTACATCTTGGATCGCCTTCAAGATCGCCTTGCGATTCTCCGTTTGAAGTGAAATCCCAAGAGGTAGAATCGCGCGACTCTGATGGTTCCTTTGAAAAGGAGCCGCTTTCTTATCGAGAGGAGTTCCGATCTGAACCAACTTCAGAGGCAGAAGAAGTCGACGATGAAGAACAGTTTTGCAATCCAATGGCTTCTGCTGATGACGAGCATAATGAAGATGCTCTACGAGGAGACAGAATTGGATCCACGACATACTCTGAGCGCCATGTTCTTCGGTTGCTAATGAGGTGGATAGAGGTATGACATTTTTCTTCACATTTTATTTCACTACCTTTATGCGTAATGCATATTATGCATTAGAACGCATCATACTTCACATGTATGTATAAATCTGGTAAACGAATGATTGATTTGCATTATACAAAATTATTGCAGAAACTCAGACTAATTTCCAAAGGACTGCAAGCAGAGGAAACGGAAAAATCTGTCGACGTTAATCAAGACAGTGAATCTTTAGATTTAGAGACTGAGGAAGCCATGTCGTTGCTGTGGGATATGAGTGCCGAAAGCGATGTTATGCATTTTCTAATGAGTCACAATATCCTGGCCATTATTCGAGATAACCTAGATTCTTCTGGTAGCCCAGCAAGGTTAAAGGAAGTGGCACTCGGCATTTTAGCCAACCTGCTTTCTTGTGCTAGTATATTGGAAGATTTCCCTGACAAAGATGAACATTTGCACTTAGTTGAGAGAATAGTTATGGAAGGGCTTACTTCAACTGATGTTCCATTTCTAACGCAAGTGTATGCAGTCCTTCGGCGAGTGGCTTGCTATATTCGAAACGCAAAACCATTGGATCGTTGGATGGCTTTATTGATGCACCAAGACTTTATAAATGCAGCTAACTTTCTCCTCAAAAGCTCTACTAATGGTGAGGCCAGAAACTTGTCCCAGTAAGTTATAATCAGTCATGTGATGATGAATGTGAAGTCCTATAAAATGTATATTTATGTATTCGTTTAGCAATCCTTCTGGGAGACGTCATTGTGACACTTTTTACTCTTATGGAAGTTCTCAGTCCTCCACACGAATCAGAAGACATTACCGACGAAGAAAAACAGAGTTTGTTAGATAAACTGACTGAAAATTTTAAGCCATTTTGTAGCAGTGATTTCGTTCCCTCTATTTGCGAAGGTCTTAACGAATTGCTCAAAGACGGACGCATTCAGGATCCAGCCAATTCAACATTTCCAAGACAGAGGCCAACCGATTCTACGAAGCAACCTAGTAGAGGAACAACGGGAAATCCTGAATTTTATGATCTTTTTATTCCTCCCGGTCATATTCAAAACGCCGTCCTGAATGGAATTGCTTCTCTAAGCTACCTGCAGAAATTCAAGACTGGCCAGGACGCTTTAGGTGTGTATTGTCATTTGTCATTGTGTGTACGCTACGCAGTGCATTCATTGCATTGATTTCAGTCATTTAGTGTGCTCGCATAGAAGTGGACTTAATTGGTTCAGGAAAACGCTGGTGCAGTTATAATTATTGTGATTAATGTATTTCTTTTGTTTTCAGGTCGTTGCCACGCGTCTATCCAAGATATGCTTGTTACATTTTTCGAAAAATTTCTGCAGTACACTGACCTCGTCCATGCTCCTGATATTGTAGACTACTTCGCAATTTCCATAGAACTCTTAACGTTCTGCCACATTCAACGAAACGAAGTTGTTTCTTCAGTACTCGTGACTCCGGCAAAGACAGCTATCGCACTGATTGACAACGAAAAGGATAAAAAAAATGAAACACACATGGTAACAATCGGTAAAGAAAATAGTTCCGTGGAAGTGGAGTTACAATCATCACAAGTATCCCCGTATAGCTTGATTTTTTATAATTATTTGGTCTCGGTCGAAGAGAAATTCGGAAAGGAACCTGTGAAATCCGTTTTTGCCAGTGCAAAAAGAGACAAGTTGAGAGTATTTTACGACAAAATTCACGCTGTAGCTGATAATGTTCACTCAAAAGTGTCTTCGGATACCTAAGTGTTGATTTCGTATCTGTAGTGGTGCGATGTTTGTTAACTTCCTTTGTAACGACCTGAATAAAAACTCCTGAACAATGACCTAGCAGGTTAAGCGTTTTCACGAATTCTATATGGGTACTTCTTTTTTTTTCTACATGAATGTTATGAGCATTTGTGAAGGTTATAGCGTTAACTACGTTGCCATTTATGCAGCATTGTAACATTCCGACTTATGTAGTTTACTAATTGATTTACTTATTGACGCGCTTCATTGTTACTGCAGGCGCAATCAGCACATCACAAAATAAAAAAAAGTAATCTTAGAGATCCAAAGATTTTAGGTTCACTGGGTTTGCATTTTTGCATGTTTTATTGGACTGGTATCTGCAAGTTCCACATTTCGCGCTTCTGTATAGCGTAGGTATTTGCGACCTTAATAAGTATTTATAATGTACACATAATTTTCATTTACAGACCTTTAAAGAATTGCTCTAAATGTCGCCACTTTCCTACAAAATACTAGAGCTTTGTATAACACTATTAGTTCGGCATAATTCATATGTTGAATCCCATGTCCCGCATGCATTTCCTGTGTGCTTCAATCAAATCTTGACAGTTTTCCTCGCCCTTTTCCACAATACTATAACATACAACAACATGGAATGTTCAGGAAATGTTCTTTATCAAAACTGAAATGAGGAATCAAAAATTCCAACTCACCATGCATCTCGAGCCCGCTTAGTTTCGGGGCAAGCACAACAGGCTTTGCATTTTGGCTTTGCTTCCCCGTCTCCCGATCCCGATGCAGTTGGTTGAGACGCTGGAACTGCAGCAGGTTGAGTGGCGGCGGGTTCCGGCATTTGTGAAGCTTCTACAATTACAAAAATCAGTCACCACACAGCAATCAATATTTGAAGCAATTTGTTTGAGATCAATGAATACGCCCGTATTTCTATACTATTGTTCTGTTTCTTTAAAAGTACGAAACTGCCGTTGCAGCATGCAACCACTTCAAAATTAACTGAAGGAAGAATAACTTACGTGCACCCATGATTAATTGCAGAATGTAGCAAGTAGCAATAGAAACTTTTCCAGAGACAAGAGAACAGGACTTGATGCCCAGGGTAAGTTTATTACTTGTTTTGTTAGTCTTGAAAATTAAAATTCTTCTTGGAGAACAAATTAATTCCAATTCAATCGAAGTTACTGAAAACTGAAGTGTATAGATTTGATTTTGAACTGAAAACTGGAAAACTAGTTCGATAAGTTTTGGCTTTTCGGATTCCGGTTTGCATAACACAATTTCATCATATTCCAATTCCAGTGTGATTGGCAATTCACTTTCACGTTCCGGTCCGATTTATTTTGTTGTGATTAGCCCTTTTGCATCGCGCTTCACTCTTCACTCAATGATTCAAAAAGCATCTAGACATGTTACCTTATGAAAAAACCACATGAAAAACTATACCAAAAGGTGGCAGAAGTGGCCTGTTCTGTTTTCCATGTTTTTAGTGGAGATGAAAATGCGGAAAGCCAAGAATGTTAAATCTTAAATCAGAAGTTAAATTATCAATATCTACTATATTGCAAAACTTATGTAGTTCGCAATGTCAATTGTTCATGTTTATTGTTTCATTTTCCCCATTCATCATAGTTATAAAGATCAATTTTTCTCAAGATGGAATTCGTCCCACATCAACATCTGCGCTTACACTTATACGGAATTTTTACAGTGTAATTGTAATTAGTAATTGTAATTATTATAAGTAATAATATAAAGTTAAATGGTGGTATCTATTTTTAAGCTGTTTTGCTCACGTAAAAGTAACTTAAATGGAAATGCAAAATCTGACAATACAAGTATGTAAGCTAAAAGTAAACATGAAAAAATGTCGTGCATTATTTATTACCCTTTAAGAAAATGTAAGTGGCTGAAAATCGTAGACGTAGAGCCTACATAAAAAATGTTTTTATGTCCAAGCTATAAAAAACGGTATTCTGATAAGAAATTTAATCAGAATCAGAAGCTTTGTCCGAAGCGGAAGACGATTCATCATCCGAAATAAATTCTTTGCTTTTGTAATTACTTCCTGAACCGGCTTTTGTTGGTGAAACAGTAGATGCAGCTTTCTTCTTGTCTGATGTTTTGGAGGGCTTGCTTTTACTTTTAGTCTTCGTGCTGGATTTTCCAGTATCCTCCTCTTCCGATTCAGAGCCACCTTTACCCTTGTTTGCTTCATACACCTTCATCGCTTTACCATATTCTTCCTTGGCTATTGCCGCTTTAGCTTCCCATTCCTACGGTGAACATTGAAAAAATTGAATGTAATAACGATTATTACTACTGCTCTAGTGCTAGTATAATTGAAGAAAGGATTTTGTACGTACAGATTTGTCTTTCAAATCTCTCCACATTTCTCCAGCTTTCTTTGTAAATTCAGGGAGATTCAGATCGGGATATTTCTTTTTAAGTGACTCTCTGCTGTCGTTCAGCCAAATAAAGTAAGCTGATAATGCTCTCTTCGGCTTGTTTTTATCTTTCGGCTTCTTTTCTTTCCTCTTTCTTCGGGTTCCGGGTTCACGCTTTAAAAATATTAAAATAATTATAAAACAGGTACCTTTTCTATGCCTGCAAAATCAAAACGTTTATTATATGGTTTATAAGAAACTTACGACGGTCTTAGCTTTCTTCGGCTTCTTTTCCTTTTTCTTTTTCTTACGCCGCTCAGCGTCAGAACCGCTACCGCCAGAGCCATCCTCATCTGAACTCGTTGAAGATGCGTTGCTGTCGAATCTGCAACATTTAATGAGATATAGACCTGGTTCCTAGCAGAAATAACAACACTCGACATTTTACTAGTATTCATGAACAATGGAATTATTACTCTTCCGCAACATCGCTTTTTTCTCCTGCTGCGTCAGGGTTGAAATCTTCGTCTTCAGATGATCCTTCATCAGAAATGTCATCTTCACTTCTTTCTCGGGCTTCAGCTTTAACTCTTGCCAAATAAGCATCAGGTTCATCCTCAGCATCGCTATTTCCGAAGTCTTGATCGTATGATGGCTTGTCCTGGTCACATCATCATAAGTAAATATTGTAAATAATAATAATTTGAAATTGTTCGTACGTTTTTCTGTATTAACAATAGTTTTACCATTTTGCCGCGATTCTTCACGCGCAGATTTTTTGATGTTATAAAATCAAAGAGTTTTGGGTACTCTTCTTTTTCAATGCTGCTGAATGTGTGGACCACGTTTGATTTTGTTTCAATCTCAAAATCGAATGATCTTTAGAAAAAAAAATATTTAAGAATTATTCTCAAATGCTTTTCATTCCTTAAAGTAATTTCACTTCCTAGTAGCTTTCATACCTAGTACTCCCGCCACTACGAGCAAAGTTTACACTGTTGATTTCTTCAAATCGAATGTGAATAGGTGGTTTGTGAACGTATATGAATCCACGATCCAAGGGATACATGTATCCTGCCGCAGCTTTATACGAACAGCTCACCGCTGGAGTTCCGGAGCTCCTAAAAAATATTTACAATACAAAAGGTCTCTGTTTCATCTCTCCTAAAAAATGTTACTATATGAAAAGTCTCATTGTGAGCATATTTACTGGCAACATGACTTACCCAACAAAAGAGCCAGGCTGGGTTAGTTTTCTGTTCACCATAACCTTCATTATTCTACTAATTACTTCATACGATGGTCCACTAACTTCTTTACTCAGCTTTCCATCATATTTCTGTTTCAATTCTTCACTAAAATGTAACAAACATAGATATTTATTATTTATAGTGGATACCGTGGACAGTAATAGCAAGTAGCATACATATATTTCTGCGTGATATTCAAACTATTTGCTTCTCACTCTGACATAGGGAGCTCGACTGCAATTTCGTCTTCTTCCTCCGTGAATAAGAATGTTAAGTAGTGGTAACGAGTTTGACCCTGTTTAATCGGGGGATCCAGACTTACAACGTAAAACGTTTGCCTTCCATCCTTATGCGGGAGCAAAAACAGCCGCAAAACAGTAGACATTGGAATTTTGTAATCAAACGTTTTACCATGAAGTTGAAAGAAGGTTTGAAACATCTTAATATCATAACGTCCTCTGTAAAAATGAATAGTTTAGTTAATATCTTTTCATCGCCTTTATTTGGGTAACTGTGTCTTCACATCAGTAAATAGACCAGTATACCTTGGAGTCAAACATTGGACTTCACGGAAAATAGCAATGGCATCCCCGGTAGCACTGATAATACTGGCTTTGTTCATGACCTGAGACTTAAACGAATCCACGGGGTCGTCACCAGCTAGTTCACTTGAAGGAATATGAAACCGAAGTTCCATCAAAGAGACAGGGGCGTCATCGTTCTGTATAAATTAATCGAGTATACACACACATTATTAGCATAAAGTAACATTACGCATACAGTGTAAAGTGTAACGCCGTAATACATACTACATTACAATCATACAATGTAATGCACTGCCTACGCCTACAGCTATACCAGTGTCAATTGCTAATAAGCTTTTGCAGTAAACAAACCTGGTGAAATTCAAGAGTAACTTCATTTTTCCCCGTGGTACATTGTGACACATAAGTCAAAGGAACTTCGAAGTCCAGGTGGCTTCCTACATCAAAACTCAGCACATTGCCTGAAAACTTGGCCGTACCCCAATTCCATCCTTTCAAACACAGTTCCTTTTCCAGCATTGGGTTGTCATATCGATTTGAGAAGAATTTGGCTACTTTTTCCTTATCCGACTCCTTGAAACCGCTGAATCTGTACAAATTCCCATGTTTCGAAAAGATTCGTATACCCCAGGATCCCGCAAATCTCTGCCAGGTGACGACATCAATATCCGACGCTTGCACCTGTTCCACTTTGCCGGTTTTAGAGTTTTTAAATACTATCTGGGAATCCGTGAACTTCAAACGTCCAGAGGCCATCGCTCCCCGCTGTTCCATCCCCATATCTTGAAAGTCCAAAAAGTCCATGGCGACGGATATCCGGTCCCTTTAAACCTGTCCAAATAGAGTGCAAAGAATCCCTTCAGCTTTGTTTTCAAACAAATACTAATACTGTACAGGCATATCCAATGTAAAACAAAAGCATACGCGCTTGTAAAAGATTGACTAACTGTCGACTTCACCACACACAAATCTTATGCTTAAACGCGTTTAAATATTACGAATAGATGTGAAAAACGTAGACTTATACCATGTCTATGCGCATAATCATTTAATACAAGTAAATGTATATACATATACTAAATCATGCAAAAAACGTAGTTAAACAGCAAAACAACCGCAATTCCAAACAACGTTATTCCTTTGCATCCTGATTATGATTATAGGTATAGCCATAGGTCATAAGTCATAACCGTAGCTGTTCTTTTACAAAGAATACCCCCCCCCTATCTTCAACGTAAAATCTGAGTTATTAGGCATCAAGTGCATTAACCATAGTTGTTTACAGCTTTAAAAGCTTATCGCTATTTTGAATGTGAATATACGTTTACAGTTTTATCCTCTAAACACAAGAACAAACGTTTTGTAATTGAAAAACGATACTACCAACAAGTGTACCGTGACCATTACTTCAAACATGGGTGCATGTCAATTAAGCTTTATGTATAGTACTTCATTTTCTCTTCTGAACTTATATTAACGTTTCTTAACAAATCAGATAAGATGACAACCGGGAGAAAAACATACCGCCGACGAATCCCGTGTATCAGCAAATCCAAATGACAGGTAATGTCCTCAGTAAAATCGTTTTGATCTTGTAAACCGGCCACCAAATACGTTCCTCCGGTTCCGACACTGGCGATTAGTAAATGTCGTATCCAAACGATTGATTCAAAATAATGAACTGCCTTTAAGAAGTCAACTACGAGTACAGGTTTGACCTTGAGGTCACTTTCTTATTTTTTGGCCTGTACAACCCGACAATGGCTACAATGATAATTATAGCCGTAAAAGTCTGAATCTTTGTTATACAATCGACACCTTTTGTCACCTTCAAAGACACGAGAAAAAGAGCCTTTTTCCGTGCTAATGGCTCTTTGCGTTGAAGTGTAAAAAAAATGAATAAAAGCCGCGAAAAGCAACATGCGGTGATGCGGTGGCTGACGAGGCGCCAGTGCATGGAGAATTAAATGAAGAGGGCCTCCTTATACTCCCAGCCGAAAGGATAAAAGCTGACGGAAAAACTGACAACATTGACTCCAACGTTGCCCTATATCCGGCGCCTTTTTCTGTACAAATCTTACATGTTATAATGTTTTACGATTTTTACCTAGGTAAATTTGCATTTTACCACATGTTGCACGGAGAAAATAAAAGAAAGTGTTTTCACAAATGTCATTGATTCCACTTTATTAGAACAGAAAAAACAGAAATGTTGGAATTGAAACTATTATAGAAAGCCGTCCGTGTGGTACCTAATGCGTTTTGATTTTGAATAGCCTTTGTACTTTGTTGTATTTGAGTTCGAATAGAATTGCTCGCGTTTTGAACTGACCTCACATGACCTGTGAGTATGTTGCACCGATTACGAATATAGTGAGTAACACAGTGTGTTATTTTGCATATTCCCTGATTACTGCAGATTCAGATTCAGATTGTGCAGATTAATAAACAATCACTTTCCTCAGTTGAACAAAGCGAAAACGAGCGGAAAGGAGGGTCAAGCACCGCATAAATTTGTTCATTTTGGTGTATCGGACGGTCACCTTTCGGCTGGTGTTCTGGTGTATATAGCCAAGATTGAACCTCTGCCATCAAAAATTAATCGGTAGTGTATTTACCATGTCGATCCTCGGGGAAGTTTTGAGGGCCAAGGGTAAGTGCATTTTGGCAAATGAAATTAATGTGAGGGTTTTTAGTTTTTACTGGCAACTTAATTGAGCATGTTTGTAATTATACTGTGTTGTTTTTAGCCGGCGCAAATCTGGAGGAATTCAATGATACGATGAGCAAGGTGGAGGGTAAAATTGTGACGATGAAGACAGAACTGGTTGAAGCCCTGCAATCATGTTTTGTTCTCTTTGACTCGGATATCGATCGCATAACGACCTGGTCGACGCAAGTGAACGAAGTTGACAGCCAAGTCAAGGGTCTGTTGGAACAGTTTTACGCCGAGGTTTGTGTGAATCCTTGTATTTACAGATATTTGACGTTTATGTTGTGCTTCATGTCATATGTGGGGTTTGAAATTTTGTGTCCTTTTTTATGGTTTATAGAAAGAACTGTACGTGAATTCCATCAACGATATTGAAGATGTGGACAGCTGCTTGAGCAAATCACTGAAAGACGTTGAAACCCTTGTGACGTTAGTGACGGTTGTAGAGAACTGTGAACAGGCCGATGAAAGGATTAATGAGCTGGAGGTACTAGTCTTTTGGATTGTATTTAGCCGTAAACATATTTGGTTAGAATTGCTGTAACAAAATGAATAAATCTTCATGGTTTGTAATACAAGCTGGTATTGTTACTTGTTGCCAATGTTTATATTCGCAGAGTGCACGCTTGGTTATGAAATGTATTTCACAGATTGTAGGAAAAAGTTTATATTCCTGTTAGAAAGAAATATGTATTTTCTTGTTTGTTAATCTAAACGTATACTCTCTTATCATACATCTAGCCTAATTGGGGGCGTTGAAAAACTCATAGACTTTGCAGATATCTGAGTTAAAGGATATCCTGAGTTTTAGAAATCTGGAAATTCTGCGAGTCTTCAACGCACCCATTATGTGTTACAACTTAAAACACAAGTGAATTAAAATAAATTTATGACATTACAGGCTTCCCTAAAAATCAAGCGAGCTTGCAAGGAGTACACGAAATTGGAAGAAGATTTCAAAGCACCTGAGGACCGAAAGTGGTTGGCGAGTTTACACAATGTTTTGTCTACTGCGACTGTAAATATTTTTTCAAGAGTTCAGAAAGAATGGAACGACAAGTTTCGTTTCAAACGAAATCAGCTTTCTATTGACCAATATGGTGCAGAAGCTATTGTAATGTTGGAGACTTTAACAAACTTAAATTATTTGGATAAGATCTGGTCACGTTTTACAAGCCAACTGTGGACTGAAATATTTTCAAAAGTCAGTTGTCCTGAGTACAGTGTCCGCGTCAGCATCCCAGTTATGTCGGATAGGGCGGATCTAACTTTAAATAGCATTACGGGTGGAGCATCTTTTTCCGAATTAGATGACGTCCCTGTGAGAGATGTTTCTTCTGCTTCAACCGTGCGAGTTTCCAGAGGCTCGGAAGCGACTACATTAATGTTTGATAAGCATCAGTCTCAGGTGAAGTCACGCCTGATTATTGAGGTTGATAAATTGGAGAATCCTATCAAAAATGTCGCCAAGGTTTTGAAGAACATAATGGAGGTTCTGCAAGTGTTAGCCAACTTGTTCAACGAGCAGGTAAAAGTATCCCAAAAGTATCTAATATTATTGCTTATGATTTATGATTCTCTGGTCGAAATAACGGAGGATTTGATTTAACAGCCACAACACATGTCATCTCTGGGAAAACGTTTGGGACCACAAATTTGCAGTTCGCTCTCAAAATCCCTAAAGCAACTTGTGCTAAAAAATTCTGAAGGAAATATAGAAGCAGCTCGTCTCGATATAGAGAGCTTGACACAATTTTTAGTTCAAATGGAAGTTCTGGGTAATACTTTTTATTTTGATACGACTGCGTGAAAGCGTATGCTTGCTGCTTAGCAATGATTGATGTCATACTATAACGCAAAATATTTGATTGGTAGGTTTTTCTACGGACACCACCGTCCTACGGGAATTCACAACGGATTTTGAGTCACTTTTTTCCAAGCAACTTAGACAAGATATTTGTACAAAAAGCAGGGATTACATCTTGGCTGACCTACACAAGACAATGCGCTACTTTCCACCCGCACCTAGCCCACGACACCTTACTCACCCGCGGGAGCTTATTAAATCACCTTACACACTGCAACAATCTATGGAAATTAGGTTCTTTCATACTAGAATGTGTACGCTTGCCCTAGTTGCAGATTTAGCTAACTTTATTATATGTATATATGTATTTTGTTTATCTCAGTGTTTCTATTTATGAAATGGTGATGATGCTCCAACAACATCTGTTAGATCACCCTAATGACGACTTGCTCGCCGATCATGCATTCAGTATTTATTTAGCTGTCGTCTGCGTCCCCAAAAATGAAGCAGATGCGTCAGATTTAGTTCCACTACAAGCTGGTAAACTACTCGATACTGATGTGATTATTCAACCATATGGAATTATTCTAGTTTACAGTTGTTTTTTTATTTCAGCCATCATTCATAATAATTCGTGGTTTTTATCACATCATGCTCAAAATTTCAATCTTTGTGAACATCACATCCCTTTGCTGAGAGCCAAAGCCGACCAAGCTCAAGCTTTTCTGCTGCGAAGTATTAGAAGCAAGCTAAATAACATGATTGGAAATGCTGTGAACGGGTTAGAAGGAAAAGTAGATGCAAAAATCGGTAATCAGAAATTCTTGCTGACTAGCTTACAGCTTTGTTTAATCTTGTTGTTTTGGTAAATAAGTAAAGATAATGCAAAACGTGTCTTGTTTAGATTGTTCCTTAGATTTTCTCCTCATATCTGAAGAACTCAACCGCTTCGATCAATTGTTCAAGACGGTGTTGCCGGCCTTCGCCTGGAAAAGATCATTATCTCTTTTGGTAGACCATACGGTGAATGAAATAGTACACAAGGTTCTGCAATGGGATGATATATCAGCTAATACCGCCACAGAATTGGCTGCTGCTTTTATTAAATTTGGAGTGGAGGTTTCACATTTGTTTAAAGTTAGTACGATAGATGTATTTTTATGTAATTGTGATTGATATTGATTTTTTATTCAGTGATGCAACACTAATAACCAAATTTATGCAGGGTGAAGCCCGAGCTGTCCGAGAAATAGACGCTATAACGCAAAAAGCTGTTAAAAATTGGCAGCGTTTCCGTCTGTTAACTTTTGTACTAACCGCTTCGATGTCCGAAATTGGTGACAAGTAAATGAATTCATTTAGTGTTTGCTACGGTTATGCATTTGTACAATTCGAGCACGTCTGGTATTTACTTTGATAATTATGAATTTTTGCTGATGTGATTCAAATAATTTTTCCAGGTGGGTACAAGGCTGTGGACCGTTAGCTTTAGAATTTTCCGCAGATGAAATAAGAAGATTAGTTCGAGCACTTTTTCAAAACACTGATCGGCGGGCTGCGTTTTTGTCTACTATCAAATAAATTGTGTGGAGTTGTGGAGTACCGCTTGCATCTTTAGAATAGCAACTATGTTAAGATTTCAAATGTGTTTTCTTGTTCGAGTGCCTTGATTCGTGATATTCCAATGTAAGTAAGTAAAAACATGAGCAAGTCAAAACTTTGATGTTATTAATTGATTTATTTAGTCATTTATTTTGGTTCACTTTTGCATACTTTCTAATCGTCCCTCGTTTATGTAAATTCAATATGGTCGCTCACGAATTTACTGCAGAACGGCCCATTAGTTAAAAATTTATCAAGCAGTAATTTGTTTGGATTATTAAAATCAGCAGGAATATGTAAATCCTGAATGTTTGAAACTGACGTGCACCTTTTTACAACGTTGGTTATCGCTTAAATGATATAAAAGGCTTTCTAATGGAATTCCTTCTACCAAAATCTCCTAATCCACTGGAGAAAGAATTGGAGTTAGCGTGTGCAAAGGAATTTTGAAACAATGGGTTGGAAACTGCACCAGCATTGGCCATTGAGCTACTGAAGCCATCCATCCCTCCACTTGCTGCCATTGCATTACTGTGGCTGAATCCCGATCTAAACGGTCCATGTCCTGCGTCCATAGAGACGCTGTCACTGTTAGCGAAAGATGCCCCCTGAAAGAATGACGTGATCAGTGAAATCCTAATTAGTAACTAATTATTACTTCATTAATGGCGAAATAAGATTTTTTTAACCGCAAAATTCATGCAGTCCAGCATTCTTTAGCTTTCAGTACTGACCTTAGGTCCGATTGTAAATGTGTTGGACGTGGCAAAGGAATTGGACATGCCCGGGAGATTCATGGCTTGAGACATTGCGAATGTCCCCGAAATACTTCCGTCGGGGCTTCTGTCTATGTCGATAAGGGGTTGTTCCATCTACAAGAGCATGCCAGACGAATACATATACATACATACATTCATTAACAATTGAGTTATTTATATGTACATATTTATGAGTATGAGTTTTTACAAATGCAGTCTAACGCTGCCGCTTGCATTTCTACTGTCTTACCCTAAAAGGATCACCCACTGGTACTGGCGAAACTTTATCACAGTTCAGTAATACAAAAAAAATTATTGGCACATCTGTTGAAATCATTGTGACAGCTCAATCTTTTCACTCCCTAGCAAAACAATTAATTAAAAAGAAATCCTGACAACACTCGCGGGTCAGTCGTCCCAAAAAATAATAATATGAGCGAAATGCAACGTCCAACTGCTAGTCTCTTTCTCTGTCTTCTCCAGTCCGTAAAATGTAGTTTGGTCTGGATAATCAGAGTGTGTATACCACTACATAGAACCTAAAGGAAAATTTACATGGTTTATGTTTTTTACTAAATTTATTTTAAGCACACGTTGCTTTGAATGGAGCCGCTGTCCCTTGTAAATAGCCGTTTTTGTTTCGCCTGCCTGCATATGTATGTAAGTAGATTACTGAAATCGAAGTTTACCTGGCTAGAGTTAGTGGTCTGTCTCCATATGCATTGTTAAGGAAGGTTTTGTAAAATTGTAAACCAGTGAAACATAAATAACTAAATTCAATAGAAAATCTCCCTTACAATCGTTTACATATATGTATGCGCTGAATACGATTTTCCCCATTTCCTTCCAACCGCAAAAACCAGTAGGTGGCCAGTGACCAGTAATGTTCAGGGCGTATTTAAATCTCTCGTGTTTTGACTCATTCAAAAGAGCGGGTCATGCGTTAGAAAATCATATTTTGTTTCTCAGTAGTTGCTCAGTCAAGTAAATAATACCTGCTGGGAAAGATGATGGGAATTCTGAAACATTTTGCACACCAGAAAAATATACTATGTATATTTTGTGTACATATTACGTACATTTTTATAGCTTTATCTACATCATAACAGAGTAAAAGCCGCAACTAGTACAAGTGCAAGAAACAAAATTGTGAGGTATCACCATTTAATCGTGAACACATTTCTCACATTCTACAAAAATGCAAGCTCCTTGCTGACAATTCAGCAAACATTTCACAATAGTTCACGAGCTGGAATTATTTGGATTACATTTATTTTGCTGCAACCGCGAAATCCCATTATTTCAGTGTATTCAATAATGAATAAATAAATAATTACATGTATTATTATGCAAATACATACTGCTATAATGCTATAAGTCAACTCGTAACTGCTACAAATAAGCATTTAAAAGGAATGCAATTAAAAGACTTTTTTTGTATTTTGTACAAATTTTTTTTGTATTTTTTTGTACAAATTGAATTTGTTTTTGTATTTTTAATATTTTGAGTTACTCCTGGAAAGAAGCAACAGAGAAAGTAATTTGTACCAAATCTGCTTTCTCCTCTTTGCAGGATTGGGCAGCTGTTACGAACTCCGGCTTTCTCCCACGCGGTTAAATAATATGTATGTGTATAACATATGTATGTCAATGCTTCTTGCTCATTTGTCAATCTAATATTTTCTTTGCTGTGCACATGTGTATGGTCCATATGTTTGTGTTGAAATAGTATTTATATATATACATACATATGTATACATGCATGTATATGAACTTTTTTCATTCTGTGTTATTGTGTGCTCCGGAAGACGCTATAGTGATTAAACTGAAGACAGTATTAAATTTTACGATTTTTTAGTATTACAACACAACCCCCAGCATAATTATAGTAAAAAACGGCACCTGTGGAAAGCAAACGATGTAAAGCATTTTTAAACACCATTTTATGGTCATCAAGCAATGCATACACACGCACATTCGGCTCGTCAAGGGGATTTTGAGAGAGAGAGAGAGAGAGAGAGAGAGAGAAGGAACCCAAATAAACTTGCTCAATTTCTATGTACAAATTTAAAAACCAAATATAGTTGCCGTCGGCGTGTATATCTCATACTAATAAACTAACATTTACCTGTCAGCATTTCACAAAAATTGTTGCTAGCAAAAGAGTATTTCTAAAATCCTTCAGCTAATGCATAAATATACTTACTATATTTCCCTCGGATGGTAAATACCTTGGGAAACAAGTGCGATATGGAAATGCAAACGTCGAATGCAGTTGAAATGGAAAAAAACAAACCTTATTTTTACTGTTTTTGTCCTTAATAATCTTCGCAATGTCACTGCATTCACCACAGCAAGTCCCTTGCGAATTTACCACGAAGAAAAGTATAATAAGGAATACAGAAACTGTTCACATACATATGTATACACGCATATGGGCAAGTAATTGTACAATTTGTATGCATATTTATGTATGTATGTATAAAGGTATTTATTTTGAAGGATTATTACCATTGTAAGACACCGAACGGGGTAAGTGGAGACTTCCGAAGAAGGCAATATTGCCTTAAATAATATTTATATTTTACTAATAAGTATCCATTGTATTCTATTGTATATTCTATGGGGTCCCTCTTACCAAATAGATAATGAAGAGTCGATCAAGCCATTTTTTTAGTCCCATTGCAAGCAACCCGTTAACAACCAGTTTAAATGTTTAGCTTTCTGAACTTTTGCTGTCATGTTAATGCACATTGATTGAATTAGTATTAGGTATCTCATCATTGCATTTTTCGACGTGTGAAAAACGTTTTTTTACCAATTTTTGTGGCACTCATGAATCACCATTTTATCCTAATTCCTAATACGGAAAAATTGTCTAACTGGCACTGCACATACTTTGGATTTTAGCGACAAAATCGCTGAGTTCTGGAATTAGTAAGAAATGTTGGGAAACGTTTTTAGACATCCATCTGTGCCTTGAGAAATGCATAACTGCCGTTACAAAATTGTTTTCTTAAGGGGAAGATCATATGCATAAAAATATAAATAATATTTTCATCTTTCACCCTCTTTTTACAGGATTCCAGCCCACCATCCTTACGGTACAGGCAAATACAAAACCAAATGTGAAAGAATTGCTAACTCATCACATGACCTATGACCTCCAGTGATCTGACAATAGCTCTTTCTACACATGTTGATCTGACGAAAACGTTTTTCCATGCCACCTTATAATCAACGGATGTTTCATTTTTTCTTCAATGCAAATTTCAGGATACATTCGCAGGTGAGTCAAATCCTACACAATTACGGTACATACCTACCTATATGAATTGGTGTTGCTGATTCCTTTTCATAAAATATTCTTTGATGCCACATAATTTACATATTTTCTCTTCCAAGTAATCTAAATTCGTGTGGGAGAGAAGTTCATAAATAACTGAACCCAACAATGAAGCACATTTTTGAAAGACATATTGTATCCATACGTATAAATGTAACAAACGTGCTCACCTTTGAACTACATACATATGTAAAAGGTAACAAAATATGCCTATAATAATATATAATGCTTAATATAGAAATTCCGAAAATATTTTGGTTGCTTACGACGTTCAAAAATAACCCAAAAAACGTGATCGAATTTTTCCTACTCCCGTTGCATGGACAAGCACACTGTATGAATGTCCAAAGGTACAAACATTTTTCAGTGTTACGCACAATGTATATCCACATGAGTTTTTATATTTGAAAAGAAATATTTAAAAGATTCAATTTAGCACATTTCAAAAGTGTTTTTACACGCATGGTGAAGTTCTGCGTAAGAAAAAGAATTGTGCACTGCGTACAAAGCCAATTGTTGTGGTGTGGCATTATTATCATCAGCCTTTTGCATCTTCTTCATCTTCTCTTCACTGAATAGACTGAATACAAAATAAAAAAAACCTCACAATCTCTTGTAGACTAAATAAAATTTCTCAAGAGCAATTTCAAAATGATTGATGTCCTATACGCT
The DNA here is from genome assembly GCA_034698585.1 of Disparrhopalites patrizii. NCBI lineage: Eukaryota > Metazoa > Arthropoda > Collembola > Symphypleona > Sminthuridae > Disparrhopalites > Disparrhopalites patrizii. The sequence continues at coordinate 36,946 of JAQGBT010000366.1, forward strand.
CCCTTCTATTTTTTAAATGCCTACCTTTTCCAATCATTCTCATCGTATACATAAGGGGATCTCAGTGGTAAAAAAAAATATAGTAATGACGTGAAGATGCGTTTTTGAATGCATTGTTTTCTGTGTAAAAGGCAAATGTCGTAAGGGGGATTGAGACAGAATTATTTTTTTGGGGGGAAAGTGAAAGGTGTATGTTACTATCAGGATCTTTTTTTTTTATTTTAACCACCTTCAATTACAGGGATTAGTACATGTAACGTAAGTGCATTTGTATATTAAGCTGTATTTCCCCTCTGGGATCTCATCTGCTCTTGTGATTACTCGAGGATGAAACAACAGTCTTCTGATGGTTAAAAAAAAGAAGCACATTAAAGAAAGCAAAAGGGGATTTATTAACCAACATAAAAGATTTACTACAGTCTTCATAAATACTACAGAAATGACATTTATGCTATAATCCCCTGCTAATGTCTAAACTTTAAATCCAACCAACACAGTTTTCAGTTCCTTGGATCTAGTCATAGTATGCAATCACGAAACAACTAAACACAGATGTCCTTTATCATACGCTAATTAAAATAATGCTTAAAAATCCCCATTTCACACTACCAATTTTCTTTTTTGGCATTTTATCCCCCATGCTTCTAATGGCAATTGCCATTTTGCCATTCGGTGCATTTTCAAAGGGTTAAATGAGCTTTCTTCAACAAAATATAAGCACACAATAGCATTAGCATTTGCTTGTGTTCTAGCCGTTTGTCATGCAAAAAAAAAAAGATTCAACTTAAATAATCCCTAAAATTACGTTGAATGTATACATTTAGCTTGTTTAAAAAAAGTCTGTACAAAAGTATGACACTTTTTAAACCTGATTACAACGATTCTATAATCTCCAGCCTTTTTGGTATTCATTAACAATTCCCAACGCTTTCACAATTAATCTTGTTCTCTTCTCATATTTCCAGAGAAATTATTGAAATTAACGCGGACTGAATTCCAGACAATGGCAAAGGTCAATGATCACTTTTTGTTCAGTTAACCAAGCTATGACATCCGAATCGGTATTCGAATGCAAATCCGAATTATATTCATTTTTTCCCCTATTATTGTAACAGGAATTAGTATCCATATTTTTGTTAGAAAAATATTTTAATTGGAATTTATAAATATATAAATACATTACTGCGATTATTAATTGGCATTCCAAAATTCCTTCATTATGTTGCTAATTCCCTCCATCGGACAAAGTTTTTTTTTTTGCAAAATCAAGGTATTTGTAAAGATGATTTTTTCAGTTGGCAGTAATAATTATTATTTCGTCCTTAAAAGAATCGATTTTTGCCACATTAGAGTTGCGGAGTCAATGTATCATTTTTGTGTATTGATTTTGCCTTGATTTTAAGCTACGAATTATGCCAGATTGCATTTGAAATAAATTTTAAAAGTTTTCGAAAATGATTTGAATACGCATTCATATACGTCTCAGTAAATGAAGAAAATTGTATTGGAATTAGAATTTATAATTTTGATATCCGAAAAAATTTTGTATTCGTAATTAGGAAAAACACGCATTTTAATTCTAATTTTATTTTATTTTCTTTGGATATCATTTGTTGGTGTTAACAAAAAATGTCTACTAGCTGAAAATATATTGTAAAAGTATATTTAACTAGCATATAAGTATAATATATTTTATTTAAGGTGCAAAAATTACTTGATATCCTTTTAATGTGACAAGTGTCAACACAGATACTGAGATACTCCAAGATTTCATTTTTACTGGTGAGGATAACTCAATGCTCCAAATGTATTCTTTGTATTTATGTATTTGTATCTCATTTATTATCAACGGCAACTATTACAGATCATTTCCGGGTCACGAATTGTCACTGACGACATTAGTATGTACAAAAATGGGGGAAATTGGGAAAAATTGAGAATTTAGCTAGAAATTGTCGGGTTTGCTTCAAGGCAGGAAAGGAAATGAAAATGTAGAGGAAAGATAATTAAAACAAAAATAATGATGATGTTGATATGTATTTATTATTTAAATATATTTTTTATTGCTGTTTACATCTGGGCGTCAGTTGGAGTGGACAGAGCGGCCTTTGCCCATTTTAGGCCTTACGGCATGTTGTTCCCTTTTGATGGCATTTGACGGCCTTTCTTGCCTTTCTCAGAGCGCCACAGCCCTCAGTCGAGCGACAACCACCGTGCGAGTTGGAACAAGAAAAAGTTTTCTCTCTGCTGCTGTTTTCATGTGCTATAGTTGAGTTTTTTTCCATTTTCCAGGAAAGGATTTCCACAGTCAAGGTAAATCTCAAAATTCACCAGTATCAACTGTCATATTTTGAACCAGAAATAATTTATTTGTTATTTCCTTCTATTTTAATTTGGGTATATGTATATTGAAACCGTTTTCACAAAGGTTTCCGTTTTTCACACCGTTTTCCCATTCCTGGTTTTTCAAATTCACTGCTATTTTTGGAAAATGATGGTCCAATTTAATTTTGAAAGTGTGTAGCTGAAAAGTAAATGTGTGGTCATGGTTGATTTTAGGAACATATGTGCTTGGTATTAAGCAGTCATTTTGGAGGTTGTCGGTTTGATCTGGAGTCTGCGTTTTTGACCGTTAACGAACGGAATAAATATCCTCTCATGATCCTGATGTATGCTGGGGAGAGTGAGTAGAACGGTCATTAAGTGAAGGAAAACGGTCACTGTGTGATGCAAGGTCATAGTTGCTGGATTGTTGATAATTCATTGTTTTAATTGGTGCTATTTGTTATTGCTGACAGGTCTCTTTATCATTTGCTGGAGTGCGTGATCAGAAGCGAAAGTGACATTCCAAGATGCCAAACTGCCCCAAGTGCGAGAAGCCTGTGTACTTTGGTAAGCTGTTGCTTTCATTCTCATTGTGATTTGTGATGCTATTTTGTTTCAGGAGTTTAAGATGTTATGTGTGACACATATTTTGGTGGATCTGTTCGTTGGCATGCTTCTTTTCTTGCAGTCATTGTAATAAGAATGTTAGTGGGGATGTGAAGTGTGTGTATGTATTCGGTGGAACTGAGTAGATTTTAGAGTGTGAAGTGGATGCTTTTTTTCGAAGGGAATAATTGTGTAAGTTTTATTGTACTTCGTGCAGATTACAAATTCCGAGTCGAATTACGTTACGTATATTTACATATATGTACGGATCGCTTTTCTTTGACTGAATGTAAAAAAGAATGTACAAACAAGGTTCTGGAGTAACCGAAAACTTCCAGTGGAGCATATTTTCCTAGAAGTGATGTCATTTCTGAAATAGGCAGCGTCTCACGAGAGTGGAGACTAGGAATGTCATGATGAAGTATAAAGGTAGAAATTTCAAAAGGTATACGCAGACAAGTAATTAAGGAGTATTAAACAGCTTTTTGTTGCTTAACCCACACCCTCTTCCTTCCTTTTACATATTTGTTCCTTCACCTCGCTGTATATTTGTCTTTTTGTACCTACTTGGCCTATTGTATTATGCATGAAGCATAAGACAAAATCCTGTTTAAGGTTCTCCCTAGTTATCTCCCATGGCATCACTTACATGTACACATGAGAATGTATCTCTTTGAAATTTTTCCAGTTAGGCGTGGGAGGACTTTTTGCCTTGAAAGTCATCAAGTAGGTTTTGAAGATTTTATATTCACTGTAGGTGATCAGTCGCTGGAACTTTCTTTTTATTCACACACTCATCGTCGTACATAACAACAGAGTTCCACTCAACATCATCGATTTTTTCTCTCAAGGTCGAGTCGAGCTTTTAGGTTAGTGGAAGAAGCCCAGAGTCCCAGAGTTTTTTCTCAAGCATCTCCCAACCACTTGGTGAATGATGCTATGAGACTGTTGTACATATGGAGGGGAAGACGAAACCAGATGTTGTTTCCTCATTTTCTTTCCTATTTTGCTGTACAACCCTTTTAGCTCGTACCCCCGTCTGTCCAGAGTACTCTGTTACTTTTCCACGATTCACATGCTCAAAATCAGAGAAATTCACACCCTCTCTTGTTTTTTGTGGAAGAAACTTAAGTATGGGACCTTTTGTAAATCATTGTATTTTTTTAATCCTTTTCTTCACCCTTTTTTGTCTACGGGTTTAGTTTTACTGACCTAAATTTTCTATAATAATAATAATATTTACTCGGCGCTGCTTGGAAATACAGTTGACTCCACGTTAATGTTCACAGGTGTCTGCATTTTATATTTGTACAGTCCCAAACCTTTTAGGCATTATTTGTTTGAACAAGTGTACGGATGTTTACAGAATTTTGTGCGTAAGGGGAATTACAACTTGACGATTGCAAGCAACATATACATGCTTTTTCATGTACAAGTTAATGAACAACGGATGTATCTAGCAATTGGTTTTGTTGATTGAAAATCGTATTTTGAATGGTAGATGAATCGTATGAAGTAGGCATGATCATTTTTATGAGCAAAATCCGATTGGAAATGGCAGATTATCTTGTTGATGGTGTGTTCATCTTATTATTTTTCCACCTTTCTCTATTTGCAATCATATTCCCTACGATTTTAAAAATTGCCGAAAATTGTAAGTGGCAAATGTAATTGTAGAATCATTGTTGGAATTTGTTATTCGTGTGTTCTCGGTATGTATTTCAATCATTGCCCCCGTCTGAGAGTAGAATAGAGACAAAGGGATGATTACTTGATTACTTGCTATTATTGCTACCTATCAGAACAAATTCCTCCCATACTCCCATCATTAATATGGTCAATATTCACTAGCGAATTCAGACTTCCCCGGTAGTCATTAGTCTACCTGCCCTATTACGTGCTCGGGTCCTCCTGGTTGATTATTGTCAAATTCTGTGAAATCATTAACGATCGCATTAGGTCAGGCGTTCAGTAAATGCTTTTGACTGAGCAAACTTGAAATACAACTTGTCATTAATTTCGTCTCACACATTTCAATGTGTTTTATATGAACTATGGGAGTCAGAGCGCACGTTCAATCAAATTATAATTTATGTAGCTGTCAAGTTTTGCCAATTTTCTTTTTTTTTTTATTACGCGCTCTATACGACTTGTCTTGTGCTGCAGTTTGCTGTGCTCACTGATTATCTGTTTTGTAGGGTGACCATTGGCCATTATACAGATATAGTTAGCTTTTATTTTCTGTTATCGTCACAGAATAGGGATTGCAAGGCTTCCGTATAAATTAAATATAATTGTAGCGATATGGAATATGGACTGTCAGTTTTGCGGGCATAAATTTTACCTTCAGTCTTCTGTTACACCAAATATTAATGTGATTTTGGAATACTCTTAAACAGTCATTTAGTGGGGGTTGAGTAAAACAATTATGGCATAGTCAAAGTTTGACGAGACGTACCTACAAGTTTATGTCTGGCTTGCAGAGGACTCAGGGTTCTCTGCAACGTCAAGTTTTAAACGTAGTTGAGAGCAGTGCTTAATCCAAGGCGTGGATTATTCACTCACTTTCAAAGGTTTCATTATTCATGATCATTGTGTGCCATAGTTTCCTTTTACGAGTATAATAAACCATCTGTAATAATGAAATGGCCAACGGTCGAATCATTATTCCTGTTGAAATTGAAAGGTAATAAAGTATGATAATTATTTATAGCTTTTAGATGAACATATGTATTATGTATATAATATGTATACTCACTACTCACGTCACGAGTGTACTCAACAGTGTACTCTGCACTCTTACATTTTACAGACAATTGATTTTTGTTTACTCGATTGAACAATTGTTTTCCTTTTCCGTGTGTGTCGAAAGTCAAGCCAGTTAAAAAGTCATTTGGCTTTATCCATGGTTATTACGGTGTGTTGAATGGAACGTTGGCATTGGTAAATGATTTTTCAATTGCCTACTGACATTGTTTTTTATGTTGATTGCAAAATGATGAAAAGGTTTTTTTTGTCGTTAAATTTCCCCGGATTTACATAAGCCCGTCGAGGTTATGTAAATTTCAGTATTTAGTACGTTCGTTTATTCCTGGTATTATTAGTTTTGTGTTCGTATGTAATTACACATTTTATGCTCAATATACAGCATATAACATTCTGTTTCATGTATGTTTACTGTCTATAGTAGTCTATACCTGTAAATTAGCGCTCTGTGTATTTTTTCGAACTTGTGAGCGTTGTGGTTATATATTAGTACTTTCTCTGACTGTTTTGTGTAGAGTAGACAGTTCAATGTCATGCTAATTGAAATAATTATCATGCATGTAAGCAAACATCGTTTAAATAAACAACAAATGAATGTTTTTGCTGAGTAGTTGTTACAGGCAGTTCTTCTTTTACTCTTTACTGTCATTTTTATAGTATGTAATTAATCTGTAACGTTTATGTGTATTGTGGAATGGACATGATCACTTCGTTCCTCACACTTTCTTTGAACGATATCAGTTACTAGTCAATCAGGGATTTACTCAGGAAACGATACAAAATGCTGATGCAAAACTAATCACAAGATTATTTAGTGCCGGATGCATTTTAATGATTTCGGAGGAAATTCTGCGCGGTGATTGTGAAGCCTCGACTTGCATCATTTTTGCGAGAATTCTCAGTGTATCATTATTGATTTTTACAGTGCTTTAGTTATAGGCACTAGACGTGTATTTGGCTCGACTCTCAATCATTTGGTGGACATTAAAAAATATTTCCGTAATACGCATACTTAATACGCTCGGATCCTAATTCAGTTGACTTATTGTATTTGTATTGATAGCATCTCTCCCGTTTTAAGAGCATTAGGATATTAGGAATTCCAATAAGCAATGCAAGATGCAGTTAACAAAGTCAGATGATCACAACGGCTGATATATGTACGTGGTATCAGTAAAAGGAAAATCTTTAATATGTGAAATATGGGACTATGTACATGTAATTTACATGTACATAGTCCCACACTTGCCTACACACTGCTTATGGGAACAAGGTGCAGTCTTGTGCGTTACACATGATCCAATTATTAAAGCATTTTACGTGTTGTCCTTTTTTGTTGCAATAAATATTGATCATATACATGCAGTAAGTATTAGATGTGTGAAGAGGTAATGTGTAAAAGAAAAAAGTGTTGGAGGAATTGATGCTGATGGTGTATAATGTGTGAGTGATTGGATTAAAGAAAACGAAAGAAGAAAGCGATGTGGGTCGAGGAAGAGCGATTCTACAGCAGTTACTTTTATGAATGAATTGGTCTACATAATAATAATAATTGTTGTTACAGCCGAACGTAAATCATCTCTTGGCAAGGATTGGCATTCTTCTTGTCTCCGATGCGAGCGTTGCAACAAGACGTTGACCCCTGGAGGTCATGCAGAGCATGAGGGTAAACCCTACTGTCACAAGCCCTGCTACGCTACATTATTTGGCCCAGCTGGTGAGTCCTTATATGGGAAATCTGATCGAAAGTGTACATATTTGGGTGGTTATTATGCTCACGCTCACACACACAAAATCTGTTCACTCTTTAAAAATATCTGTTTCGTGAACGTAGTTTTTCCATTTTCATCTTGTTCTGTCTCCCTCCCTCTAATCCTATAGTTGAAGCAGAAATAAAACGAGGAGATCAACCACTTGAGAGTCAAAAATTGTACACTTCTGAGTGTGGTTATTATGGTACCAAATTCGCCCTCCGCAATTGCCATTAGTGTCGTTGAGGAGCCGGTTAAAAAATGTGTAATAACGGTATTAATGCTTTTCGTTCCCATGTGCGTCAAATTGTACTGGGTTTATAATTAATTTGGCCTTTTTCATCTCGATGATGCTTCTCAAGAGTAGCCTACAAATAAATGCAAGTACTGTCACAAAGGATTAGAGGGTAGAGAGTAATGCTCGGTTAGATGCTTTTCTCCCTTATAAAAAAAATATATGCTTATTTATTGCTGATTAACCACCAGCATTTCAAGAAATAATCCTGTTCGTTATTTTTATACTTTCGTTGTTAAGGACATTTAGGGCAATTCGAACTAGTCCTGGTAGGCTGATTATACCGTTGTGTAGAGACGTAGAGGGTAGAGAGTAGAGACAGAGACAAATGGGATGAAGTGAAATGGGAGGCTTTTGAAAGAGGAGATGTGACACACTTCAAAAACAAGTGCGTTCCTTGGATTTTTATGGATTATTTACGCAAAAGAGTAGAGCTTCTTCCAACGTCCTGCGAGCGTGGCTTTATCAGTAACAGGCATCATTTTTTAATACGTGTCAGACACCGATTAGGTGAATGTGATCATTGTGTACAATGTACAATTCTATTTTTGACCTTACATCCTTATGATTGCCTATGAAGCATATCTGCATGCGTGAAGGTTCATGCGTTTTTATATCATTTCCCTAAAGTCAGTATTGTCTGGCGGGGTATTCTCGCAGCACTTCTGTGTGATGCATGCAGACTACCTGATACGGAATTGACAGGCCTATCACTATCAGGTTAAATATTTGCCTTATCAAGTTGAAGGTTCTTTCTCAATCTGGAGGTACCTATTTTAATACCTTTACTTTTTATGTGCCCATGGAAGAGAAGGTTTCTTCAATGCTAAGCTTACTTTGTCCGTTTAAGAAATAATTTTTGGATGCAAGATATCTAAAAACGATACTTTGGGTATTCCTGTCGTGCAGATAATTGTTGTTGTCGTGGTGTATGTAGGTATAATATACATTTTATAGTAAAATGTTTGCTAACTATGAGACGTTAGCAAAATATGCGAAGACATCTTTGTGTTTAAACAAAACGGAATGTTTTTTAAGTACATTTTTCTCTGGGTTCCACAAGCGCAGATGTTACCTCCATGTCATTTCAACGGTATATTTTCACGTGGTTTGTTTGCTTGACCCTTGAAATGCATACCTCGCGTATGTATGTTGTTTGAGTTTTGCAGGTTTGTGTAATATGCATCCCCAGAATTTTGCTCAGGATTAGTGACTGTTTACAAAATGAGCAGAAAAATATGCAGGCTAGACACCATACGCTTCCATGACTTTGTTATGAATACAGTAATTATTCAGGTTCATAATCAAAATTATTCTCTAGCGCCGGCGTTTTACTCTGTCACATTTTCAAGAGTTCCCGTATACGCTTCACAAATCATTAAAATCTTCTTGGCCTGTGTTCAGACTATACGCATACATGTATGTATTATGTATGTATATACATCACATCTATTAACCAGCACATTTGTAAAAAGAATAAGTAAAGTATACTCAGGAGTATTTTTACACCATGTACAGGTGGTAGGTTGTCGTAATTATTTCATATTTACATGAATACCAAACTTTCTTTTTGCATAAAAGCGTGTTGCGGTTTCTTTGTGATGGTGCACAAGGTGTGTGCTCGCTTTAGGTAATGAATTTCAGAGGGAGTTCAGGACAATGAAGGACAAGAAGAGAAACCGGGAAAAATCGTTGTTGTATATTTTCTTAGGTTTTTGTTTCGCTAGGAGGCTAAAGGTGGTATGTCATTCCTTAGATTATGAGTGGGTAAAATGATGGAATGATGAATAATGGGAACTGAGGGTGTACGCCTTCCACACGTATTTTTGCCTGGTCTTTGTACTTATAGGAAATCCGGTTAAGTATTCTAATCAAATCATTATTCAATTAACATTGTAAATAAATGCTCGCTTGGATTTGCCGAAGGGCATCAGTGTGAGCATTCACTTGCGTGGTAAATTATAGCCAAACGCGAGACTCGACGGTATACAGAGTTATAGCTTTTTGTACCATGTTTTACACATTTACACGGTAGGGCGAAAGTAACTATGTGACCAGGCGACGAATTCTTATGATTGCGAACTTCATGGTATTTTACATGAACTTCGTATTCATAATTATCGTATGCATAGGGAAAGACCTCCTACTCCTACGTTTTATTGTTTTTAGGTGTGTGTGATGCGAGCAGAAAAAATAGAATTAGCATGAACCATTAATAAAATCAAATGAAACCTTTGTAATAAATCTTGTATGATTTCATATTCTTCTTTTTTTTTGATAATTCAAGGGTATGGTCGTGGAGGTGCCGCTGAAAGTTTCATCTACAGCACTCCCACTGCTGCAGCTGCAACGGCCACATCCACCAACTAAAAGCAAGAGACCGAGAGAAATCAACTTGCCCCAGAAGCTTCTATAATTTACTTACATTTCATCGTTGTTTTTTCTTTTCATCTGTTTAACTGAGGTCAATGAGCGACACAAGGTTATGAAGCCTACAGGAAATCATTGCTGAAAACATTCTCAATCATCCTTACCCTTCCTTTGTTCATGTATTGTTCTTCAGAATTATACTTTACATTTTAAGTTTTAAGGTGTAACAATAATGGTAACAAAACTACAAATGGGAACCTTACGTATGTTCTAAAAGTCTTATGAGATAAGCAGGAAAACTGTGACAAAGCGCGTGACAAACTTATCAAGATGCACATTACGTATTAGCTTTAGTATTATGTACTTTTAGATTATCGGTAAAATCATTCCACTTGGTAGTTCTTCGTGGGGTACTTAACTTTATTGAAAGACAACTAGCAAATAATGTATGGTCGTCTTTTTGACTAGGTATATGTGTGTACAACTGGAAGTAATACTTTTATTTTAATACTTTCGTGTGAAAAGGCAGCAAGGCTCTCACAATTTATTCCATGGTATTATTGTTTCCAGAAATTAAAACTCAATCGACTCAATGCTGAATGCAAGCCGATATAAGAAGGTCATTTTTTTCAAATACAATGATTCCATTCACATCATTCCTTTTACGGACAAAGGTGAAACTGAATTAATCACTAATTGTCTAAGTTTGCACATTTCAATCCAGATGTTTGTTTTAAAGACAAAATTCAAACTCATGCAGTGCCAAGGCTAAATTTTCTATTATTTTTAAACTTGTGTAAGGTGTATTTTTCTATATGTGCACTCAATGTTTGCCTAAATGTTTCAAAACGTTTCGAAAGGAGGATCATGATTTTGCTAATTGTTTATCGTTTAAAATAGCTCAACTGTATTTTGCGATCTATTTGAACGTTTTTGAGTTTAGTTAATACACATATGTGTGTAGTGTGTATGCATATGTATGTGTATAGTATGTGTACATATATCTATGTTTTTGTAATGGAGAAGAACACGGCGGAGGAAACAATCATGATTATCAGTTGTACAGTGCAGCTGGTGCAGATATTGTACCTATTGAGAAGGAAGACCTTTATCATGTTATCATAGTTAATGTAAGGACTCGTGTAATAATTGTGCTCTTACCAGGAACTTAAAGTGGACCTTGATGACGTCGGAAGACTTCAAAAAAGATTAATGCCTTGATAATGTAGTACATTAAAAACAGTAGACTTAAAAATCAAAATCGTATCGAAAACCAAACCTTTAACAAATTTAGTTGGTGGAAATGAAAATTGTATTTTGAACTCTAAAAGTGTAAAAAAGTCTCAGTATTTTTCACGCGTCAGAGTATATTCTGTGGTTAACTCTTACTACCGTAGATATATACACATTGGTTATTACCGTGGTGCTGTACCACATTTACTTATTTTCTCTACCATGTAAAAACGTTGGTGTAAAGAATTGTGTTGAGACAATACAAATTACTGTCAAATCTTCCGGGGTTCTGGAGCAAATCCAGAATATGGAGAATATTGCTCGCTAAGTCGCATTTATTAGTTAAATAATCCTGACATTGCATTAACCCCGGTACACTGGCTACAGTAGAACTATTAAAGATGTTTAGGTTACAAACTTTCTTTGTCTGTAAGTAATTAAATTAAAATGTTGTTGCTTGTGACCGTGTGAATAAATGCATTTTTCTCCAAACACAGGAATTAATTTAATTTAATTTTGATCAAACTGACAAGTCTCAGGGAATCTTCATCTGTGAAATTATTGAAGGTTACACTCCGTATTGTAGTCTACATTAAACAATTTTGAAGTCGTGCTAACGAGCTTATCGAGAGTGCATGGGTCACGGCAGTCTGGAGATGGAAACCGTGCGAATTCATGTGTTGTCCCGTTTCGGTACCAAAACTGTATATAACAAAAGTATGAGCATTGGCAAATAATTTCTTGTTGTATGAATTAAATTGTTTTTACCTCAACGACAGGATCTGGTACGCCCGGGATTTGATGGAGCTCCAAAAGAAGAGCTGTAGAAAAGGTTGGTGATCGCTTGTTGAGAACCTCGTCAATGCCCACGGACCAGAGGACGTTCAAGATAGTTTTGTCGTGGGCACTATATAATATCACTTTGTTGTCAACCTCCCCTCTGAGGGACTTCTCAAACGTTTCAACAAGGAGCTGGACTAGTGGGCCCGCATTTAATCGTTGCGATTCCAGGTCTCTGGCATACTCTGTCCTTTTCTTGAAGTGGTCGTACTCCAAGAAGCGGTCATCATGTGCAACCGGGATCATCCATTCCTCGAGGGGCTTATTTTGTAAATACTGAAAATCAACATCATCCAATTTTCCCATATTATAATCCCAGTGATATATTGCAAAAACATTTGGGCAAACTACTGAGATATTTACCAAGGACTCTACAACGGCATGTATTGGATCAAAGACATTATATCTGTCCAAAGAAGTAGTTTGCTCGGCCCATAGGGCCAATTCACCCGACTCCCTTAAGATGTACTCATACAAATCAGGATTTTCTTTATGAAATGTGTCATCCACCCAGCCTCGACCTTCTTCCAGCTTCTGTCTTCGTCGTGGGCAATACCTTCGCAATGCTAGTAACTAAGCACAATTTATTATTTACACAATTTATCATCTAATTAAAAAAATTTATGATTGTCCATAAAAGATACTTTTCAACCATATATCCGCACAAATAAATTACTATCATGCCAATAAAATTGAGAACACAATTAGTGGGTATAATGGGAGAATAACAAAATTACATTATCCATTTCTCCAGGAATTTGCTTGACTGGAATGGGCTCATAAGGAGGAATCCCTGCATCTGCCCCCCAACTTGCCCGCTCATTGTATTTCCGGTAAAGTCCCTGCAGGGCAAGCTCGGCGCACTGAATAGTCCGATCCAGCTCAGCGCTTACGATTGAAATTTCAGATGGGTTGTAGGATTCTCCCAAAATCGAGGAGTATCTTTCACGTAAAAACACGCCCAAGTCGAAAGCTTGTCGCTTGCCCACCTTTTGTGAGTAAATGCATGATTAAATGAATTATTAGGGGAAGCAATTCACTTAGGTAAATCACTTAAAGCATGAATAAAGATAAAGTATAAAAGAAGATAAAATCAAAATCCAGTACATTAGTCAGAATTTCCAGGCCTTCAGGAAATATCTCTAAAGGATTCTCCGCGTACTTCCCGTACAATTTATCCGTGTTTCTCTCTCCATGTCGGAATATCTGGAAGTAGAAGAGTCCCAAGGATACTAAAAGTGTGCCATTTTCACGTTAAAATCGCACTTTAATTACCAGTGTGGTTAACTTACTACTTGAGAAAACTTGAGCGTGTCTTGGTTATGCTGGGCAATTGCGGCTGTTACGAAAGAAACAGCCGTGAAACACAGGAGTAAATTCATACTGGTTATCTTTCACCGCCCTGTGTGAAAGGATCCGGAATAAAATGTAAAAAAATGTTCCTGCGGAACTAAAGGCTGTTTATTACATTAGGGTAAGATGTTTGTCAGCAAAGGTGATAAAACTAGCTGATTGGTTCGGTAAATCATGAAGTGGCTTACTTGGCCTGAATTTGCTGAAGTGATTCAAATATATCATATGTCAAATGCAGGTTTCATTCAGCGAGTCACGAGTCTCTCAAGGATTTTCAGGAGTAGTATGGAAAACTCCATGTGTAAACAGATGATAGGCTTATCAAACATTGATAAATTGATAATCATCCGACATTACACAACGGAATTCTACATGAAAATAGTCAAACTACTGGGCAATCAAATTCCTTTATAATGTGCATGAAAAAAGTGGAATATATGGGATGACTGCATGAGGGCGCCACTAACGCCTGGTCACCTTTTTCACAGGCATTATATAGTTTCCAAATGAGCCTTGAGCTTCTCAACTTCTCATATGTTAATCCTGGATTTTATCTGTCCGGATTTTTTTTAGTGCTGTCCGGATTTTTTTTAGTGCTGCCCGGATTTTTTTTAGTGCTGCCCGGATTTTTTAGTGTTGTTTGGATGTTTTTGTAAATCTGCTCGGATTTTTGTAAATCTGTTCGGATTTTTGTGAATATGTTCTGCATTTTTATAAATCTGTAAAGCTTAGTAATTTAAGTATTTGGCAACATAACAAGCCAAACATTTTCCCTCAATTCCATAACGTAACCTAATGTTTATTCACGTCAATTATTACGTTATATAGATTAAACGCTTCAACAATCAGCATAATTAAAAATGACCATAGCACAACCATGGTCACAGAAAATAAATTTTGATTTCATGAACAGGATAGCCGGATCTGTGTTCAAACCCGTGGAATTACGTTAAGCTTTGTGAAGCTTTGTACTTTGTACATCTCCATCAATGATTTCAAGTGGGTATGGATGCAGTCAATGAAGCATAATCCCAGTATTGATAGTTCCACAAAGGCGTTATGGACCCGTTTATAGCAATATTATATGCTATAGTTCGATATTTTTGGAATACACATTTCGACATTTCTGTGACGCAAATACGAGCTTATTCAACATGCCATACCTGTGGATATTTATGTATAGGTACAATAGGTACTACATACACATTAATACCGATCTGTATAGATACATACATACGTAATTATTGATAGCTGAATTGATGGCTTGTCCCAATTAGATAGAAAAACAATCCTTATCTCCAGCCACCCGTATGTACATAATAAAATCAATAGGTATTTTCACGTTTAAAACTTGGACAGAATTCCAGTTCTCGCTGAGCCGGATCCAAAAGCTTAATTTTGATACCACCAATGTTTTTGGATCAACGCGTGTAAATCACATTTGGAACTGGGATTGTGAAAAAATTCGCTAAAATGGTTCTCGGGATTTCTAACGGACTTTTAGCTATCACGCTTTTCATTTTGTGGCTCACTTACTTTATTTGGTAAAATTTTGGCTTTGGTCTATACCTTAAATTTACATACATAGATACAATCAATGAATAAATTGTAAGCTCTATTGACAATAATTGATTTTCGCAGGAGCCGAAAACGTGTGCTCAGTCAATGGAAACGCTTGGGACTTGATGGTCCCACGCCAAATTTTTGGTTTGGAAATGCCAAAGACCTTCCTTATGGCAGACGGGTAGGGTATTTTGGATTTTAATTAATCTTAATTTAATGTAATTTTAATTAATTAAAAGTATTTTATTTTATTTTCTTCCGATTGTTTTAGCAATTAATAAACATAACTTTTTTAAAAATTTTCCAGGATGTACTAAGTGTTCTGGAAGGCTGGAGTGCCAAATATGGCCGAGTTTTTGGCTACTTCATTGGATTGCGGCCTCAGATGCAAATTACGGACGCGGACATTGTCAAAGAGATTTTCGTGAAGCAATTTTCCAACTTTGTTAACCGTCCAGTAAGTGTATTCATCATGTGCTTTGAATCAATCCAGGTGATGGTGTCTAAAATATTTCCTATAATAGGACTCGCAACAATCAGAGCATAATTTGGCCCGACTCAGAGACCACGAATGGAAGGAAATCCGGAGGATACTGAATCCCATGTTTACTACCAAGAAGTTAAAGCAGGTATAGTACGAGTTGTTTCTTAGTAGGACTGAAAAGTTTTTGGGATTGACAATTTTTTAAGTTTAAACTTAACTAATTATTTTTGTAGCTGGCCCACATGATGAACGATGTAGAAAACACGTTGATGGAAATTTTGGACGAGAAATGTGACAAGAAGGAAATCATCCCTGCGTACAAAACCTCCCAAGGACTCACCTTTCAAATCATTACAAAGACGGCCTTTGCTATGGACGTAGATTGTCAAAGGAATGAAAATGTACATATTTTCGTATTTAAATCCACAAAAAACTGTGTTGGATCAAAACAAATCGTGTATAAACGAAATAATTGGTTATTTTATTCAATTCAACAGGATCCTCTGTACACCAGCGTTAAAGCATGGCTGGCCTACCCCTTTAGCATCCTCATCTTTCTCATAGTGATGTTCCCCGGCATTAAGGGCCTCTTTCAATTCCTTCTGCGCTTCGAATCTCGCTACAAATTTTGGGGAGAAATGCACGAGCAAATCAGAAGCATCATCCGTTTCAGAAGGCATCATCCTGAAGTACGAAATTGCTTATTTTTGATTATCTACTCATTTAGTTTAGTTGGTGATTTAACGTAATGTAGAAAGAAAGCTATATTCAACAGCATAAGAATGGGAGTATAATACATAATTATTATCGTAGGTAATGCAAGGAAGACAAGATCTGCTCGGTTTAATGTTGGAAGCCGCTGCAGGGAATCACGATGCACCGAAGGAACTTGTCACCGACATTCTGAAAGACGAAGATGATATGGACAATAATAGCAATGCGGCAGTGGACACTCCGAAGAAAGTCCCTATTGACCATTCCAAGCCCGGGAAATTTCTTATGACAGGTAATCTTTCATTTAATCTCCATTACTGGAAATAACTAATCCTTAGCGCCATTATGCATAAACGATTGGCAATATAATTTAAATTGTTAATTCCCTGAAATTTACAGACACACAAATCGTTGACAATTTAATCCTTTTCTTAATGGCGGGATTCGACTCAACGAGCAATACCCTGGCATTTGCCCTGCATCTATTGGCTCAGCACCCGGAAATTCAAGAGCGGGCATACACGGAAGTGATGGCCGAAATCGGAGATTTGGTAAGCTTCCTGTTGATTATAATCTTTTTGCGGCTGATAGATGCAATTATGACCATTTGATTCTCTATTGTGCCAAATGATTCTTGTACAGGAAGTGATTACGGCGGAAGACTGCCGGAAATTGCGTTTCGTCGAACAAATTATTTACGAGACATTGCGCTTGTTCCCACCAGTACCCATGTGAGTCTAATCAACATGATTTGTCTAATTAACTTGAGTTTAGTTTAACTTTAAATTAACTTTAGTTTAGCAGGCAATAACAAAGTAAATGATTTTTGGGTATTTCCCACAGCTTTTTACACCGGGAATGCAAGGAGACGGTGACTATCAAGGGAATCACAATTCCCAAGGGAACAGTCGTGGAAACGCCTCCGTGGGTCCTTCACCGTGATCCAGAATATTGGCCTGAGCCCAACAACTTCGATCCGGACAGGTATGCTGTCAATTACGTATTTATATTTTAAAATATTAAAATTTATAATTGATCCTACTAAATTAAAATTAAACTAAGGACGATTAAAATTTATAATTTTTCCTACTTAATTAAAATTAAACGAAGGACGATTAAAATTTATATTTATTTATTTAAGTCGTTGAATACATACCACAGAGGTTGGGGATTTAATGTAAAATATTGATGCAATCCGAAAAGTTGAAATCAAGTGATATTTTCTGTGAATTACGTAGATTTGCACCAGAAAATCAAACGGAAGATCAAAAGTTTGCCTTTGCTCCTTGGGGTCTGGGACCACGAATGTGTATTGGGGCACGATTTGCCCTTATAGAGGTGAAAGCCATACCCAAAATGTATTTCATGGATATTCAGTTTAAGTGAAATGATTAATATCTAATATGGTGTTAATAATTATGCAGGCAACAACGGCTTTAGCAAGGATTGTTAGATCCTTCCAAGTTGTCCCGTCGGAAAAATTCAATGTAAGACAAAACACGTAAATTCTTTCAAAATATTCGTTATGCAAGGTAATCAGTGTATTAATAGCATTGATCATGTATTTATTTTAGCCTGACATCAAAGTAGAGGTAAAGTACATTTTACTGAACCCGGCCGAAGAAATCAATGTCTCTTTACTTCGTCGCTAATGAGCAAAATGAAAGTACGAAAATATTACACGTTCCAATCACTTTTTTTGCATATTTTCTTTCTCTGTTAATTTAAAAATATTAGCCAATTTCTTGAAAATCGTGTTTTTGCTTGCACTTAATAAATTTGAAGACGACCAGATCATTTTTCATGCTCTTCTCGATCGCCTACTGGCAAAATGCAAATTACGCCAGCCATC
The DNA here is from genome assembly GCA_034698585.1 of Disparrhopalites patrizii. Taxonomy (NCBI): domain Eukaryota; kingdom Metazoa; phylum Arthropoda; class Collembola; order Symphypleona; family Sminthuridae; genus Disparrhopalites; species Disparrhopalites patrizii. The sequence continues at coordinate 55,098 of JAQGBT010000366.1, forward strand.
TGAATCTCTTTTCATGGCAATACATAACTCATAAGTTACACTCCGTTTTGTAATCTACATTAAACAATTTCGAAGTGATGCCAACCAATTCGTGAATTGTACAAGGGTCTCCACAATCCGGAGAGAAAAATTGCTTGAATGCATGGGTTGTCCCATTTCGGTACCAAAACTGGAAGAGGAAATAATCATTTTAAGTCTACTTTCGAAAAACCACAGAATTAGATGTGCTCCGGATCGGGATTATTTTATTATTGTAATTTTTTTTGTAATTTGTAACATATTACCTCAATGACCGGATCTGGTTGACCCGGAACTTGGTGCAATTCCAAGAGAAGGGCCGAGGCAAAAGAAGGCGTTCTATTATTGACCAAATGACCCATTCCAAGTGCCCAGAGAACGTTCAACACGGTTTTGTCATGGGCACTAAATACAACCAATTTCTTGTCCGTCTCTCCATTTAAAGATTTTTCGAATGTTTCCACAAGGAGCTGGACCAACGGGCCAGCATTCAAACGCTGGGCTTCCAGATCCCGGGCATGCTCTTCCCTCATAAGGAAGTAATTGTACGCCAGGAAGACCTCGTTGTGCAGAACGGGCTCCATCCAATCTTCCTTTGGCTTGTTTTGTCCAATCTGTAAAATGTTTTTATTCCGCTCAATGTTTCAATTACGAAAAAAAGAAATGGCATGCAAAATGAAATCCAAAATTAAACGCAAAATTAAATGCAAAGGAAAATGGAAAAGTAAACGTAAAATTAAACGCACAATTAAACGCACAATTAAACGCATAATTAAATGCAAAATTAAATGCAAAACTAAATGCAAAACTAAATGCAAAGTTAAATGGAAAATGAAACGCAAAATTAAATGCAAAGGAAAATGGAAAAGTAAACGTAAAATTAAATGCAAAATTAAACGCAAAATTAAATGCAAAATTAAATGCAAAATTAAATGCAAAATTAAATGCAAAACTAAATGCAAAGTTAAATGGAAAATGAAACGCAAAATTAAATGCAAAGGAAAATGGAAAAGTAAAC